>JABMBR010006032.1:0-11886 GCA_018881525.1 Meteorus sp. PSUC_FEM 10030008
AAAATGAAAGAAAAAATTTTTTCTGGATTTTAATATATAATAAATAACCTTACAAAGTTCTAAAATAATTCAGTTATTCCTTCCCAATTTAAAAAGTCCCCCAAAAACGGTGAAAATAAAGGCAGTTACATGTATTCCCCCCCCCCCCCTAATTCCAAGCGATTCAAAAATTATCTGGCGCCCATGATTATGTTTTCAACTGGTAGAAGTATCAGTGAGGGATGGACGTAGTATAACGCTACTTGCCCTATCTTCAGGCAGATAGAACAAGTAAGATACGGGTAATCATGGTACAGCATGTTTACGTTACAGACATAGGGAATATGGAGAGAGATATATCTATACCCTTAAATAAGAAATAAACATAAGCGTTATAATATATAGAGGTAATACCAATCATTGATTGGAAGGACTTAACAGGTTTTTTTTGAGTATATCTTTTGTGTTTATCTTTTGAGTTTACTTGAGTTCACTTCATTCGTATAACGTTTCATCTTGCGTAACCAAAAATTGAGATATAGGTGTAGAAACGATCTCAATAGTTTTTGATAGAGTCCTAACAGCGTTGATTTTTAAGTTTATATGAAGTTTTTGAGACTACGTAAAGAATTCTTTCTATTCTCATATCTATTTTGTAAGCGAAGAGATGTAAGAGAACCGCTGTGATAGAACTGATGTGATATTGAAATAAAGAACCACAGAATGTGAATATGCATTTGATTTTAGTATACTTATGTATATTTTAATGATCATACATATAAAAAATATGAACTATTCGTAGAAAATTTACTACCATGGTAGTAAATTTTCTATTGAACTCTAGTCTGACAGTACTATCAGCATATTTAAGCATATATAATAATACACTATAACAGTACTAGAATCTCTTGAGAAAATACAAATTATAATAGGGGAAAGTAAGAAAGGTGAATAGAAATCACTATAATTTATAAGACAGCTAATAAAATATCAGATATCAATGATAAATAACGTCAAATTCTGGGGGATTATGATTTAAAATGTATTAATTTGGTATATTCTTATAAATCATAGCAAGTTTCATCAAAACTTGTTTGTCTGCGCTCAAAAAATGTCCTATTCTTAGCTGAACTATATCAAAAAATTCTATTTTTTGAGATATTACGTAGAAAAATTTAAAGTTATGAGAAAATTTTTCTGATTAAATTTGACATTATATGAAATGACGTTCCGGAAGACGGTGTAAAGACAACAAATTATGATGAACAAGATTAATATTTCACAAAATATAATAATTAATATGGAAACAGTGATGAATTTTGTTATAGTTTTGTCGAAATTTGTATGAATAATGAGTAAGACTGATGAAAATGAATTGGCTGGAAGAAATACACTGAAAATGAACAATCTATTAATTTTGCCGGGAATAGATGGAATTGTTGGTGACAGTTCAGATGTATAAAAACTCCACCAATTTGTAAACTTAACAGTTGAATTAATTTATTGATAAAATCTCTTATGATCACAAATTATCACAGATACAGAATTACACTTTTCTGTTGAACTCTTTTCTTCCATAGTTTGGATGAATGACCTGATACTTATTTTTGAATGAAACTGAAACGATGAGTGTACGTGAAATATGTTGATGCACTAGATGAATTAAATAACTGGTTTTGAATATGCACGCACACCATTCGGTCTTCACTGTAGACGTGGTGAAAATGTGGTCTCTAATGAATTTTCTCTTGATTGACTTGTCGTAGAATCCCACAATCCACCGAATATACGTGATGAATAAACACTTGACTGAATTAAACTGAATGTTGATGCACTGGGTGATAGTTTGGCTAGAATCATGAATGAGACTGGAAAACACGTCTGCACGTGGTGACTGCATTTGGGCTAATGGCGTCCTACGGGACGCTTTCTTCCTCGTTGATCATCACCATCGATTGGTGTTGATTATTGGTCGCGCATGACTGAGGTGCGCTTGCACATGTGCAATACGTGAAAAATGCGTTCACGAATGACCGAAGTGCGCGTACGCATGACGCTTTGCCCTAAAGTGCTCAACGTACGCGCTCTGAGTGATTGCTATAGGCCATCAATACTCGGGTCAATACTGCATTCGTAGTATCGACCCAGGAGGTGCTGCCTCCTTTGCATTGATGACCCTGAGGTCGAACTGATTATCGAACAAATTTGAAGAGAATTGTTTTTTCTAAAGTTGGAAGCTATTCTATTCTCAAAATGGCGGGTGGTGGCTAACTTCAGGGTCATTGTTCTTCGTAATTTATTTTTTTCAGAACAGCTTCGAGGTTTGAATATTCGTCTCCAAGTACAGTGGAGTGCGCTGAAGGTAGAGGAGTAAATTTGTTGGTGTTGTGGAGAAGGACTGCCTTAAGACTTTGTTGGGACGAATCAATAAATAACCGCCAATCTTCAAGTTTATACGAATTTAGCTTGAATTCATCGACAAGTCTTTTCACATCAGTGCAGTACAGTAAATCATTTTTTTTCAAAATATTTACACATTACGGTAGGATATCGTTAATTATGGTGATTTGGCATCGTTGCTTCGTCATATCATTCAATTCAAAACATGCCTAAACAACTTCGGTGCAGAGGTCGGTTCATAAAAAAAGAAAGTTCATCGAAAAAATTATCATTTAATTCCGACATGCAGAAGGCCAAAGAAAAAAGAGAAGAGCTTGAGAAAGATAATGACATGAAATTAACCCAGGAGGGAGACGTATTGAACCATGAAACTTTTCAATTCCCCGCTTTTCATTCAACACTATTTCAGAGAGCATTACGCGCAGCGTTGCCAGATCATATATTTGGTTGACTGAGCAAGTCGGAAACGCATGAGAGATTCATATTTTCAATCTTAATATCTCGTTAACGAAACGGTGAAGTGCTAATTTTATTTTTTTAACTCATTCTTGAAACATTTTTCACCACACCTCTTGTTTTTTATCGAATTCTGTCGGGTGGGTTTTTTAATGTAACAAAAAATAGTTGGGGGGGCTCGACATTTCAATACTTTGAATGGGATATGACTCTCAAAATCGCAAACTTTGTCCTAAAATATCTCGCAATCTAAACGGTGAAAAGTTATGAAATTTCAGGAATTCATAGATGAAGCTACTCTAAACCCACGAAAAATATTTTAGCCAAATCTGTCGAAAAGTGGTTTCATGCTGGAATTACCTTAAGTGATGCACAGGTAGCGGCATTCGAATTGCCCGCCATAACAGTCGGTGTGATATACTGGCGATGGGTGTGGATTCTGACGGTGGAGTAAGATGTTCACTCATGCCGAGCTGTGTTTGTGTGTGAAAACTAACCCATCATACGTCGGAGCACCAAAGAAACATGTGATAACCAAGATATTGTTGATGTGAACTAGCTGAACTATACCGTATCCTGCACGACAAAATTAGTACATTCAGCGGTAAAGAGATACAGAATTTCATAAGAACTTTAATCGAAGGTTCACTTGAATTTAGTATGAGCACTGCAGTTGTACGTTTTTACACTTGAAGTACCAACTTGAACTCTCAATAAGCGTTGCATAAATTATAGGCACGCGCCAACGGCGTTGATGTCCGCGGCAACAAAATAGAAATATAAAAATGGCGCTGTCAATAATTGAAAATTTCATATCGAAATTCAAAGATATCGACATAAAGTATTGAAATTCATGGATAACGACATAAAGTATCGATTTTCCGAGAGAAATATCGATACTCGGAATATCGAACTATATCGTCCATCCCTAATACCTAATGAGAAACGTCTTGTTCCTGAATTTTCCACATA
Source organism: Meteorus sp. PSUC_FEM 10030008 (assembly GCA_018881525.1). NCBI lineage: Eukaryota > Metazoa > Arthropoda > Insecta > Hymenoptera > Braconidae > Meteorus > Meteorus sp. PSUC_FEM 10030008. Next base: position 3,808 of record JABMBR010006032.1, read on the forward strand.
TTATTTCATTAGGTCCTCGTACAATATTTTACATCTGAGATCGAGAATATTTGTGAACTCGTGTATATTTTCATTAACAATAAAACGTCATTGAATACAGTCGAACATACAATCTGGACAGACAATATTTCACCCAAGAAATTGTTATATGGATGAATGCGACTCAAGTTCGCGTGTACATCCTTCAGTCATTATTATAATTTCGATGTATCTAAGCATCGCGGAGTTGATAATCAATCAAATGTTAAGAGTCCCGAAAAAACAATCATCGAATCCGCTGTTTTCATATCTGCTATGTATTCACTGTGCATGAAACGAATAGTTCATTATTATTTTTATTTTGAACGAAAGTTTCATCAGAGGAAAACGTGAATTGAAATATTGTCGTCCAGCCAGTATTCATTTTGCATACATGTCAGCCATAGTACATGTGGATAGAAAAGAATGCCATCACATTTAGATCCAATATTACAAAATAGAGAAAGAGAGCATGTGAGTTCTCTATCTTCTAGCTTCACTCGCTGGCGTGTGGGCTTCCCGCACCGCCGCACTTTCCTTGCCTACTTATCCTAACGATAATTGTCATTGGCCAATTCTTGGAAAGTTATGATAAATCCAGGAATCAAGATAGGAACATGAATTAAACGCCATTTTTTTCATTGTTTCTCTTCATAATGTTACGTGCTTGCTGTCCGCGAGATCAGAGCCACCCTGTATAGTGACGACATAGTACAACAATGTACTCTTGAACGTGGATACCAGAGCAGCGCCATTATCACTGCTCACTCAATACCAAAAGAATATGTTCACCACATCATGAACGCCCCAGGTTACGTAGGCCATACATTTAATAAAGTAGTAAGAATCCTGAATATGTATCAGTCGAAGTAAAAATCTGGAGAACGAATCAATGCCTTCAAGAGTTATCAGTATGTCGGGATGATACTTCAATGTTTATGCGTGCAACAACACGTACACTTGTTCATACTAGAACACAAATCGAATACAATGAATATCTAGCATCAATGTTTCCAATAAGCAGCGCATGAATCCAAGCACTGCCACAAATAACACTTGCAAATAAACCAGAAGAATTCATGCCACAAACGAAAAATTCATTGAATCATGCTGAGCCGGGGAATTTAATGGACTCGAGCATTTATGCTAATGAAGATCGAAATGAATTAAGTGGAAATTTAATGTTCCCAGTCGAAGAATATACTGTTTTACATGCAATATTTCGTTGAGCAGTCGTCACTAGAAGATATACCAAGGCGTTAACTTAGGAAACATGATAACTCTTGAAAAGATAAAAAGCAAATTCGAAGTTGCACTCGGGACCATCAGCAAAAGATTTTACACTGCAGGTCATTGGTCGAATATTTTCTATGGACAATTCATCGTATTAAAAATCATGGAATTCATAACAGATACTACATTCTATGGCATCGTGTTGTTTAATCTTTTTGGTTCGGGTTTCGAATCGATAGGTGCAGTATGGGGATTATTGACTCATTTATTCATTCATCCACGTGATGCCGAACAAAAAACCAGAAAAAATCTCGTTCACAATCTGTTCAGAAATTAGTTCGACCTCAGGGGTCATTGATGCAAAGGAGGCAGCACCTCCTGGGTCGATATTGCGAATGTAGTATCGATCCAAATATTGATGGCCTATATCAATCAACCAGAGCGCACGCGCTGACCACTTTAGGGCAAAGGGTCATGCGTACGCGCAGTTCGGTCATGCGTGAACGCATTTTTCACGTATTGCACATGTGCAAGCGCACCTCAGTCATGCGTGGACCCTTTTTCTAATCACAGCACATGTGCAGGCGTATCGGGAGATGCGCAACCAATAATCAATCACCAATCGATGGTGATGATCAACGAGGAAGAAAGCATCCCTTAGGACGCCATTAGCCCCGTGTACAGTGGAGAACTAATGGTGTGCGTGCATATTCCAGAATAGTTAGTTAATTCATCAGTGCATCATCATATTTCGCGTACACTCATCCTTCAGTTTTGTTCACTAATAAAACGGAAAGAAAAGTTGATTCATTCACAATTAAGTATTAGTTCATTCATCCAAACGATAAAAGAAACGAGTTCAACAGAAAGTGTAATTCAAGAAGTGTAATTTTTTATCTGTGATAATTTTGACCAAAAGAGATTTTATCAATGAATTAATTCAACTGTTAAGTTTTCAAATTGGTGTAGCTTTATACATCTGAACTGTCACCAACAATTCCATCTATTCCCGGAAAAACTAATAGATCATTCATTTCCAGTGTAATTCTTCCAGCCAATTCATTTTCATCAGCCTCACTCAGTATTCATACACAATTGAAGGAGAAACGAAACAACACCAAATCTCAATACAACTTCTCAAAAATATTCAAGAAGTAGAGAAAACTGAAGACCTCACAATCTAACTCCCACCAATATATCCTACGGATATATGCAGGTTTTCCTCGTTTATTCTTCAAATCTCAGTTGTTATTGTCCCTTTGATGGACAGTGGATATCTCAGCAGATGTAGAATCAATGATTTGAAAGTCTGTATGGATCGGGTAACTCAATTGGTTGAAGGACAGTCGACATGTAATCAGAAGGTTCTGGGTTCAGATTCCCGTCCCGGCTACCAAGACCAACACCGTCTATCGTACGGAAATCATTTTCGATATCGAGATAGTGCTGTGAAGTGGGCAACACTAAGCGGGAGTTACGGATAGTTATCATCACCATTACGTGAAGCGTTCCGCGACGCGACGCAACAAGGATAAATACGGAATCAAGATGATGTCAGCAATTTGTTCACCAGCAATCACACAACAACGCAGACGCTGAGAAGGAGGGACAAGAAAAGAAAAAAACGATACGAAACAAGTGACATTTGACTAAAGAATTCATTTTGAAAAAAGAACGAGATTAACGAAGATAAACATTCCCTCGCGACCTCTAGCTCATTCTGGAAACACTCTGAAAATATTCTGGAAACTTTCTGTAACCTTGCTGATTCCAGAGCGTTTCCAGAGTGTATTTTTTACATTTGTCCATCATGTATTCAGAGTGAATACATGTAGAAACGGGTACTGTAGTGTTCGTTATACTGCATCTTGTTGGGAAAATCCCCGATTCGTCATTGGGAAAACCATCGACGTCACGAAGGGTCGGGAGACTAGAAGAAAAACCGATCGTAAAATCGCCAGAGGAACCGGCGCACCAATGAGCAGTGCCCGTTGCTATTTCTAGAGGCACTTGAATATGGATGCATCACGTCCAGTGCTCTCTCTCTCGAGAAGTAACCGAAAAGCGAACATAGTACTTTGTCGTTCTCTTCGATAGTTCCAGTCGCATTGTATTCGTGTCTTGTTTGTAACCAATCTATCTTTTATTTATGCTAAATATAAAATCGTTTCGTTTTCTTTCAAAATAAAGTAACTCGCGAACCAACTCAATATTATCCCTACATACATATCAAAATCACTGTGGAACCAATATGGGTCCAGAATGTAACAAGAGTGAATATATACTGCAATCTGAATGAATGCATATCAGAGCTAAAATGTATTCAGAGTTGATACTGCAATCGAAATGTAATTTGAGTAAATTGATAACAGAAAAAAAAATCATATCAGAACACGTCTACGACTTTTTTTCCAAGTCGAAGCGCCTAGACTAGGATTCGAACCCGGAACCTTCCGAACACATATCGGCTAGACGCTGTTCTTTAACCAATTGAGCTACTCAGTCCAAGTGAATTTTTAATTTTAGTTATTTTATATGTATTAAGCCACAGTATCCGTCATATAGCAAACAGTTTTCCTATTGTAATAATGCTGTGAAGCGGGAATCAAGGCGAGTTATGAAGAAATTATCATGTGAATCGCTCTACACATCACGTAACAAGGATAATTCGTAGAGTCCGAATTGGTAGAGCCCAAGTTTATAAGAGGAGTCTAGATATATTCTGGTTTTGGTATGTTTTTACTGAGAATACATAATGGATTCATAATGAAATCACTGTGGAACCACTTCATTTCCAGAATGTATCCACTTGGTATCCAGTATGTATCCGATCCCGAAACATTATTATGGTTTCAATACGTATCTATTCTGGAAAGATTCTGTTCTCAATATGTATTTACTCTGATAACAGTCTGGGAACGCGATGGACAAATGTAACAAACACACTCCGGAAACACTCTGGAAACAGCATGGTTACAGAATGAATCCATTCCCACGCTGCTTCCAGAGTGTTTCCAGAATGTTTCCAGAATGGACTAGAGGTCGCGAAGGTTTAACTGTATTCGGTACATAAAAATTTTAAATCTTGAAAGGATCTTCTCAAACCGGATGTCAAACAAATTCAATAGGGTGATCCTCACCCCACCATCCTTAATGCAACCATAAAATTCCTACGTCATCAAAGTCCATTATCTCATTACAAATGACACCCAAATAAAACTGAATCCTGGCGTTCTAACCCCGCATGTCCCTTTGCATGGCGCGGTGCTTTTTAAACTCGCAAATAGGAACGGATCTCATAAATTCCTAATCGGGCTGATGAATCTCAAAAAGGAAAGACAGATTGGGACCAACACAAAACATGACGGAACACATTAGTAATTATACTCAAGTAATAACAAGAGTAGTGGAAGTGTGTGCGAGTATGAGCGGCTATGTGTATGAGTTAACAATATTTGTGTGAATGGATTAACAATTTCAAGATGAATGTGTTATATGAATGTATGGAATATGTCAATTCTATTTAGCTTAAATAATATAAGTGCTAAAGTGTGGTAAAACGCTCAACACGTGGTTGTAAGGCACGTGTTGAGTGGTGGTTCGATTTACACAACTGCTTTTTCACAAAAGAGATTCGAATGATACAAAAGATTATGATTGTCGATTAACTAATTAAAACAACGCATAATTTGATGATCAAGTGTCCTGAATAGATTGAAAAATGGGTGCGTGTACTTATGAACGTGCGTGAGAACCTATACTTCTTCGGCATGATTCAATAATAGTTTTTAATCGCATGGAAATAATTTATCACAATAAAATAATGAAAGGACTGGGAAAGAATAATCACTACAGTCAATAAAGCTCCGTTTTTATTTGGAAAATTGAATGAATAAATATCTGTTTTCTTACATTAAGTGTAATGTAAACTCCCCCATTATCCGAATGTTTTTGGAACGAAGTTCCTTAACGCGGCTTACGGGTAGAGCGATTCAGTAGAAATCGTCACATAACAAAATGCGGTCTGCTGTGTGTGTATACGTGCGTGCAGTGGTGGTAGATCATGAGTGTGACTCACTCCACCACGCGGCCATACCAATGGCAGATAGCCCATGCGGGGACCGACGTGGGTTATTCTTCATCGATTCGGCCGCGTGGTGGGGAAAATCAAACTCGCGATCTTCCATCACTATGTGCGTGGTCGAAACTACTACCAGCAAGAGGGCACACGGGCAAGTGACTTCATTCTCTCTTCTATCTCTTTTTATCTCTCTTCTATTGAGTCCCTGTCTCTTTTTATTGTATAACTTCAAACAGGCTTGCACAGACACGTGAAAACTTTGTGAGAACGCATTTTTTATCGATGATCTTGTGTTAAATTATACGTGAATATTGTTTTTATTATTGCAATTGTTATGTCCGTATTGACGAACAAACGAGTTATTTTTATATTTTGGTCCAAGCTTTTCCAAGCCTCTAGACCGTGATCAAGAGAATGATAATGTGAGAGGATAAAAATATTGATGGTTACAAAACGGTAAATTTAAGACTCTAATTGTATTTAACCATTTGAAATTACAAGAATATTATTCGATGGATAATTCTACGATTTACAAAATTGTGCGGATAAATATGAATATGAAATTTTGTTACTCACAATACTTGTCACAAGGTGTGTGTAGGCGTATGCGATTCGTGTTCACTGATTTTATACTTATGATGTTGCGGTTTGCTTGAGACTTTGTATGCTACGTTTCGGCTATCGAGTTCTGCTCGAGTACGAAGATCTGCTGGAGATCTTTCAATAGACTGAAGAAGGTGAGCGTGCGCACGCGTCCACACACTGACACATATAATTTGGTGATAACGATTCCCTTTAAGGTCTGACGAAAGATTACTGAGTTTAATTTTAGGCTTTTTTCATATCTACGATGAAGGTGATTTCACCGAGGTACTAGACCGCGGTTCAAATCCCATGTCTCGTATTTAAGATAAGACTGAGAGGCCCCTTCATTCCCGTGTCCTCGATCATATCTTATCACCCTCATAAACGTTGGAATATTTTGATTCGGCATTTTTCTCAGCAGATTTTTCGGCAGATTCAGAAAAGTAAGTTGATGAAGTTGGACAACTTGATACAAATATTCACTCACTACGTTCTTCTATTGTACATGTGATTTGAGAGTTCACTATTCATTTAACTACTTGATTCAATGAGAGACAATCATGGAACTATGCGTTCAGAGTTTCAAAGAGTATGGAAAGTGCAAACGCCGAATCGGAGATAAAATACCAAAAACGAATGCTCAGCGCCAACAACAATGAATTGTAGTTAGAGTTTAGCTGGAGTTTTGTGGCTCAACAAATATTGGTCGTGAGAAAAGAAGAAAAGCTGCTCAATTAGCTGTACAAAGTGGAGTTAGTAATCTTGCTGTGCCTATTGAACTACGATCTGCGAGTATTCCATTAACACCGGATGAAAAAATTATTGCTATTCGCAAGCATTTTCCTTCCATTGCAGCCTGCGCTATGATTATACATAAATCATGGGGTGGAACTTTTAGTGCAATTGTTCACGAGTATAGTGGGATACACTCGCAAGAACTTGTTTACCTTGCGTTATCTCATTTTACGAATATCAAAAATTTGTTTATTGCAACACCTGAAGATAATCCAACGAAATTCAAGTTTCATTATAATCGAAAGCAAGCTAAATCAACGGAGAATTTGCTTCAAGAATTTCGAAGATTATCTCTGAACACATTGCACATCAGAACGCAAATGATCTTGGATATGATTTGTGAGAAGAGAGGTGTATCATTATTAATTTTTAACTACCGAAGTTCAAGAAATCATATATTGGATTTCAACGATCCAGTTAGTAGGGGGACGAGGAGAGTTCTAGACCACATACCACCCGAGCAGCGGAAGTTTCTTTCTTACTCGCTCAGATGGTAATGCAGAGAGACGTTCACGCCTTTCTGGACCAGTTTGGGGGTGGTAATCTGGGGGGATGAGGCCCATTTTTTTTTTCGCAGGATCTTCTTTACCAACATCATGGATACATGTTTTGTTCCAAGTATAGTGTGTATGATATAGTGAGAGTGTGGGTGGAGTGGGGGGTGGGGGATGTGTTGGACTAGGGGAGGGCTGTTTTACCATGTAGGATAGATGGTTTTTCCGGTTGGAAATCGCTATTTATGGAGGGGGTGGTGGTGGTGGGGGTTAGTAGGATTGCTGTTTTACCATGGTGGTGGTAGATTTTTCCTTTTTTTTGTGGAAAATTTGTTGTTTCTACCATACCCATGAATTATCGATGCGCCCTCTATGATCAATTCGAAGAATTAATCATGAATACTCTATGTTTAGTGGAATATGAACATTTTTGGAAGGGGGTAGTCTTATAAATTTACGGAGATTTGAAAAATATTTGTCATTTCATGTACTAACATATTGCAAAGTCGAACTGTTTTTCTAACCAAAATTTTTCTTTTTTCGTCATCATGGGAACGAATATGTGTGTGTTTTTGGATATGCAAGGATACAAGTGTCCGATGAATGAGTTTGTTGTGAAAGAATTATTAATAATCCCGATGGACAGTGATGACCCATGTGTATTGGGAAACTTAGCATGTATGGTGTTCAAACCACCATGCGATTGGGAGGATTTACCAAAGAAATACCAATCGATTAACTCTTAGGTGATGCGAAATCATCATGGTATACCACGGACTTCAGGTGATATATCATACAAGCATCTAGAGGATATTTTGAGAGTTCTATTGCAGAACGTTGAGATTATTATCGTGAAAGGTTTGGAGAAAAAAC
>JABMBR010006033.1:0-11878 GCA_018881525.1 Meteorus sp. PSUC_FEM 10030008
AACTCCGTTCTATATATATATTTGTGTATAACACAACTGCTGAGCGAAACGACCCACCTAGAGCAGTTAAAACCGCTCTCCATTAATCTCACGATCTGAATATGTGTACATGACTGTATATTAATTCACGTGAGCAGAAACTACTCCCATCAGACGCACCGACGCCTGGTACATTTTGCTCCAGCCAGTAGAGATGTACGCTCACAAATTTTCCCCAGTGTTGTAGCCGGAAATTATGTTCGACACTCAACGATTCCATGGTCTCATCGTGCGGATATTTGAATGACTCGACATGACTGTATCAGTGGATCGATAAAATAATTATTTTTTCCTTTCCATCTCATCAATTTAATTGCCTTTTGTTCTATTATCAACATTTTTGTTATGTGTAATATTTTTTTATTGGAAATTAATTGTCCACATAAGAAGATTAGTCGTGAAGTTGTGTAAAAATGGGTGCAATATTGAAGTGAATTTTTCAATTTCAATGTGAATTCATGAGTGAAAGGATTTACATATTGAATGCATTGAATTTGTAATTGTTGTAGGCGTCTATCAAAGTTCGAACATTTTCTGATAGAAGTAAAAGGGAAAGGTTGGATGATGTTCCTTGAATAATTTTGAATAAATCAATCCTACATCGCATCGTTTTATTGAGGACACTGTATATGACAATGGATGAACTCTCTCACTCGTGAACATCGATTTTGTATGATGTAACATCACATTATTGGAAATCATTCGTGTCGGTTTGAGGAAAGAATACACCCATTTGAATTTGTTCAGGAAGTCCAACCTGCTTTCATGTCATTGTTGGTAATAAGCCAAATTGATGATAGTCACATGCAGATAACAATTCAATTTTGTATAAATATTTGATTGATTGAGAATTTAGTGATGTTTATTGATCAATTTTCTCTTCTATTTCTGTTTCAGTTTCCCCCAAAAAATTGATCGACCCAATCACAATACAAGTTTGGGTCAATCACATGGTGGCAGCACACATGGTGTGTACTCATCGGGTAGCCAAACATCACTTTCAACATCTTATATAACTGGTCAATCGTACATGCAAGGACAAAATTACGGACACTCACCTTATCCCACACAAACAATGCAAGTTTCTTATCCTCACACCGGATACAATCAGCCACAGAGTTATGGTACCATGGTCCAGGGATATGGTGGTCAACCACAGTCGGGATACCAACAAGCACATCACAAAAAGGGAACAATCAGAAATGGAGATGTACTCAAACGTTGTCGACTTCAAACTGCGTAAGTTGCGTTCCGTCGAATCAATTATTGCTAAATAATTTCTTGGATAAGAAATTCACTTCTTCTACTTTTCATTGTAGTAAGAGACTTCCATTTGATGCACGAACTTCATTACATTGTTCCCAATCGTAAATTGATTGGAAAGTAATTTTATTTTTCTCAAAAATACTTCTTTACTTCAAGTTCATTTTTGCATTTTTTTCCCTTTCAACAATTAAAGTGAAAAGTTTTAAACTTAAAGTGGAGAGATTTTAAACTTTACAAGCTGTTGGACCATTCTCATTGCAATTTAGTTCCTTGGCACTCTCAAAAGCACAAGAAGCACCAATTCATTTGACAAACAGTTTTGACCTCAGTTAAACTTTTCCAACTATTTTGAAGCGTGCTTATACCAATTTCCGTTTCAATTCACCCTTTACAATTTCTTGTATACCATCAAGATAATCTTCAAATGATTTTCATCATTTCTCTTTCATTTCAAGTAGTTACGAGCTCTCACAGGATCTCTTGGATAAGCAGATTGAAATGTTGGAGCGGAAATATGGTGGAGTTAAAGCACGAAATGCTGCATTAACAATTCAACGTGCATTTAGAAGGTATACGCTGTTGAAAAAATTTGCTGCAATTACAGCAATGGCGAAAGCTGAAAAAAGACTCAGTCGAAATGTACAAGAAAACACCGAACGTACGTCAATGGTATCCGATCATGAGCGCATTGCTTATCACAATCAGATATACATTCAACAAACGTCGTCACCACAATCGGCAAATCGACCAGTGCCAATTAGGAGTATGTCATTAAGAGAACGAAGACATGCTGAAAATTCAGCTATGCCACGTAGTCAAAGTGGTCGTTGTGAGATGCAAATGATGGGCCATCAAATTAATATGGCGCATCAATATCCAGCTTATAATCTCCATCAAAGTGGTCGTCATACGCCATCGCTCACCCCAAGTCCCTGTGGGAGACATCAACCACCGCCAAGTCCATGTTGGGACACGAGTTCACAGGAAAGTGGTTCGAGTATTCATTATTACAATCCTCAGGTGAGAGATTCATTCAAGTTGCCAACAGCCACATGTCTCGCCCCCTTTTTTGTCATTAAATTAACGAGTTCTGATTTTGGAACGTTAGGAGACACTTTGTGGTCTTCGACAAGAGACACCGCCACGTGATATTCACAGAACACCATGTACTTCACCATCAACACCACACAATCTTCAAGCACCAGTAACACACAGTTGGGGTAACAGTTCGCAATTGGGATCTGGTGGTCGGACCCGTGGTTCATCAGCAAAAAAAGTTCCACCCGAAGTTCCAAAGCGTACTTCATCGATAAGCTCAAGATCGATGGAACAACGTCACAATGGTCTGAGTAAAAGCGTGGAAAATGGTAGTCTCAGTTCAGTACAAAGTTCTGGAAGTGATTCGACCAATTGCGAGAGCTCTGAAGGCGATGCACAACGTGGATCACCTATCTGGAAACACAAAGCAATCGTAAGTACTTAAATATCTATTTTCGAAATAGAAAAGAAAAATATTCTACAGCAGGTGATAGCAATTCTTATCGACGTTTTGATAATTAATTTACAGTCGAGCTCACCAGAACATCAAGATTGCAGTCACACAGCAGAGAACAATAGTCTGATAAACACCGGAAAGGATTTGAGCCACTCGCACGCTAGCTCGGGATATCAATTGCCAATGATGGATCATACAGACCAAACAATACCACAAGCAAGTTACAAAGTTTCAGAGACAGTAAGGAAGAGACAATATCGCGTTGGATTAAATTTATTCAACAAAAAACCAGAAAGAGGAATTACATATTTAATAAGACGTGGTTTTCTGGAGAATAGTCCACAAGGTGTTGCCCGTTTCTTGATCAGCCGCAAGGGCTTGTCTAAACAAATGATTGGAGAATACCTTGGAAATTTACAGAGCTCATTCAATATGGCGGTTTTAGAGTGAGTACCGCATTATATCGACACTTAACATCTAACATCAATAGATAATCTATTGAAAGAATTATTGGCTTTATTTACTACGCGAATTTTATCTGAACACAATCGTATTGTTTTTCAGATGTTTCTCACATGAATTGGACTTAGCCGGAATGCAAGTTGACGTTGCGTTGCGGAAATTCCAGGCATATTTCAGAATGCCCGGCGAGGCACAAAAAATTGAACGACTCATGGAAGTATTCAGTCAACGTTATTGCCAGTGTAATCCTGATGTGATTTCACGACTGAGATCGCCCGACACTGTATTCGTATTGGCGTTCGCTATTATAATGCTCAACACCGATTTGCATACACCAAATTTGAAACCCGAACGAAAAATGCGTATGGATGATTTCGTTAAGAATCTACGTGGAATTGATGATTGTGGTGATATTGATAAGGATATCTTAATTGGGATCTATGAACGTGTGAAAGCTAATGAATTCAAGCCAGGTTCAGATCATGTAACACAAGTGATGAAGGTGCAAGCTACCATTGTGGGTAAAAAACCAAATATGGCATTACCACATCGCAGGCTTGTTTGCTATTGCAGACTGTATGAAATACCGGATATCCATAAAAAAGAACGACCTGGTGTTCATCAACGAGAAGTCTTTCTGTTTAATGATCTTCTTGTTGTAACGAAGATTTTAAGCAAGAAGAAGAGCAGCGTTACTTATACATTCAGACAGAGTTTTCCTCTTTGCGGAATGGTCGTAACACTTTTTGAAGTTCCACGTGAGTTGATTTTATTTTTTTCCAATTTCTTTGCGACTGGCAAAACAAGTTCAATACACACACGAGATACTCTCGAAACGTCATAATATCCGCTTCAGATTTTTCGGACAAACATCCAATCATGATGAATGTGTCGTGTAATGGACGTATGTAATTTATGTCTTTACATACAGATCACGTGCAGATGGCATGTTGGATGTATATATGTTTCGTGTATGACACAGCAATTTTGATCCATTCATGCTAACTGCGACACAATCACATTCACGTATATAAGTAGGATAGAGTTTACGAATATTCTTCTTTCTTTTGTATGCCTTCCGCCTTCCGCCCGAAGAAGCAACATAAAATTTTCAACACATCTTTCTGCACGTGACGAAAGTACCGGTATTGAACTGGAAATAAATATTCGTGGAAATTTCAGAAAGTAGAACGTCATTTCTGTTATGATTGATATAATTGTTGAAAACTGCCAGTGGTAGCTGAAGTATTTATCCAGTCGCATGACAATTGGACAAAATATTGCACATCCTGTACACATAATTTCATTTATCACTTTCATTGTGTCTTGAATACAGATTATCCATATGGTATAAGGCTCTCGCAACGTGTTGACGGGAAAGTACTAGTCACATTCAACGCCCGAAACGAGCACGATCGATGTAAATTTGCTGAGGATTTACGTGAATCCATCAGTGAAATGGACGAAATGGAGACTTTACGGATCGAAACAGAATTGGAGCGGCAAAAAAGTAGCAGGGGTGCACGTGGTAGTTCAGAAAATCGCGATTCTGGTGTAGCTGATGTGGAAGTATGTCCATGTCCAGGCCCGTGCTCTGAAAGATCAGAGACGGCGGATTTGGATCCTCAATTGAAGAGATCAGCGCTCAGTAATTCACTTCTGGACATACATGAACAATGTAAGAAACAAAGACATCGTATCGATTGATTCATCATTCAAGAAAATACCATTTGCAAGTCCGATTCATAATTTGAAATATATTTTTTCTTGTAAAGTTGCTGGGGAGAAACCACAGCGACGCGGGAGTGTTGGATCACTCGACAGTGGTATGTCAATTTCATTTCAATCAACTTCTGCCAGCTCGATGAGCCAAGGCGTTAAACATCCAGGACAAATACATCCTGTACATCCAGGGGCTACAATCCCTGGTGGTGGTAAAGGTCTGGCTCAGCAGCCATCTTTTTTAGGAGGTCTATTCGCCAAACGCGAACGTAAGCTGTCACAATCCGAGGATAATGGTCCATACAGCCGCACCACAGAAGTTTAATTAAACCAGCGTGACCCGGTCGATCAGCAACGCATGATGTGAAATTTAGTGTAAATTAAATTGCCAACGATCGAAAGCAAAATCGAGTGAAATCTCTAGGTAAGATGGTAATCGTGTAAAACATTCGTTCTAATGACAAATTTTGCTAACATACGCGTTTCCTGCGATGCATTGTTTAATGCAACAAAACAAATTTTGGTCATTGAGGTAAAGGAAAAAATATGAATTTAATTGGGCAGGATCCAATTCTTCAAAAGAAGTTAAACGAAATCATCGCTAATTTTGCACACACATATTCATCTCACATTTTTTCGAGCATGTGCATAAGTATTTATTGGCCTAACTTATTTGTGTTTAGTGGTTTCCATTTTTTCTGCGCCAAAAAATTGGTTGGAATGAATTTTTATCAATAAATATGGATAATAGTATATGGATTGAAGTTAATTTGATGTGGAGAATAGGTTTCTTGGTTAATAACATGGAACTCTTCATAACATCAATCGCAGTTGTCGGTATTAATTCTGTAAATAATTATGATATACATTGAAGAATCGATGACGTACCGGATGAGTGATTGATTGTGTACCTTCGATGTATGTTCACTTCTTCGGCGTTAACATTTGTTTTGAGCAGCGAGAAAGATTTCCCATTAACCTCAAGATAATTTAGTGTCGACTTTGAACAATACAGAAAATGAAATCTTGATGGATCTGATTCATTTTCCGCTTTGTTTATTATGAATTATCTTTCACTTGTATGATCCCATCGAAGTGTATTCAATGTATTCATCCCTCCTCTTCCACTTCCTCCTTCCCTGTCCCACTCTTCATTATGTAAATACACTGATATTTGTAATACGAAGAAATGCGAGTCGGAAAAAAATTAGATGGGGTATATTGGTAGTAATAGGATGGTTAGAATACTCCGAACCTCGGATATATTCTAAAAAGAGGAACGCGAAAAATGAGGATGATAAATTTATGAAGATATGATTGTACGGTTGAAATTGGTTCAATTGGCTCGTCGAGGGAAGAAGATTAAATGTTTCCAATTATAGAAAAATGAATAAGAGTAAAGAAGATGAATTTCGACCGTCAATCTGTGGATTCTAGTCTGTCTTGTCAATACAGCTTCACATGTTTCTTTTTTCTAATGATTAGCATTTCAAAAATATTCTGCAACTCACAAATGTGAAAATCTTGTGTTTCTTCAATCATTCAACGAGTTTCAATTTTCACATAACCAGATTGGATGAATTGTATGAATGAATATTGAGTAGACAGAATCAATTGAATAGCTTCGCCTCATGTTGTCACAATACGTATCACAGAAGAATTATAAGCGCTCATATGAATTGAAAAGAGAAAATATATGAACAGAGAAAGTTTCACAAAATTTACAATGATTCATCGTTATCGAAGTTCTGTGATATATGATCATGTTGTTATGAAGTTAATCTGAGACATGATAAGTCGTCGTACTCTGGTAGAAGGTCTGCCAATGTTTTTTGTCATCTATCATCTGAATTTTGACTGAAATATGAATAAAATTCAATATAAAAGAAATGCATCGAATTTTACATGTTGTTCGAATATCGGACAAAGAATAAAAACAGGAAGAAATTATGTTTAATCAGTTCAACGTGAATGTAATAAAAAAATTTCATAAACTATCAATTATATAATCAAATGGTGACTTCTCAAGAAAAAATGTTTGATATTCATCGATGTATGCTCCCCAAATCTTGTTACATCGTCAACAACATTGTACAGTTCATTGTGGATCATTAATATATTATCGAATTTGATGTTTAACAAAAAAATCATGGCATATCATTGCAGAAATTAACACGAATGATGAATTTTACTCGAGCGAAAAGGGAAAAAGTGGTAGCAAAACAAGAATATGTATCCAATCATAATGCAATATCAATTCGCAATGAATAATGTGACAATATATTATTGAATTTGTTGAGATAGAAACGAAAAGAAGGAAATAATTAAAAAATAATCTGATAACAAAACAAAATAAATTAATAAGTTAACAACTGAGGGTTATATCATTCATATAAAATGAAATTAATCGCAAAAATGAGAAAGAAACTGCTGATGTATTGTAAAGTAATTTGTAAATAATTAATAACAAATAGCGAGAAAGGGAGAACGAAGCTATACAATTTTACCAACTGCGAAGAAAGAAAAAAGATTGTGTATGAGTAAATTAGTTGATGTGGTTGTACAATTTGTAATCGTGATTTAATATTTCGTCATTATATGTAAACGATGTAACTTCTAATTATTTATGACAAAATAAATTACAGAAAAAAATCAACTACATGATAGTGGTGAAGTCAGGAATAATTATACAGTATAAATAAGAATAATCGATTCAATATTGAACTACAAAGTGTCGATAAGTCACAAGGCAAACAGCATAACAAATAGAATTTTGGCATGTTACCGATTTCCTGCATTTGACTTTCCATCAATGTGGTCATTGGGACTTTTAATGAACAATCCCAGACAAATTCAGGAATATCTGTTCGACAACAACAATCAACCATACTGTCTTTAGTCGAATTCATATTTCTTCACTCGTTTATAACTGCAGAATCCACTAGAAAAATTCACAACAAATTTAATCTAGAGAATTCAAACGAACCCTATTCTCATGTTCATTGCCAAGTGATGAAACGTAAAAAAGGACCAGTTGAATAAAGAATAATAATCACAAATATATATTCGTTGAATTATTTGATTCTTTCTGTCTAGGAAAGTTCCATCATAATAAAATGCTCAGCTCAATATATTGATTTGTATTCCATTTATAAATATCCGTCATGTTTTTTTCATGTTAAATTATTCCAGCTGCAATTCCTATCAATTTTCTCATCGTTGGATTGTAACTGAAAGTTTCCGTGTGGGCAACTTCGTTCGATACCAAAGCAAACCCTCATAATGGGGCAATGGAGACAACATCTGCTACAATTAACTGGGCGTGATGGAGTCAAATGTGTACATGTTTCTATTATTCGAAGAACCTGGCATATTGTTTGCACTTGGAAGGGGAACAGGCCCTAATTATTTTTATTCCCCTACAATACCAATTGGTCGTCAATACTGTAACTTATCAACAATTCGACTACACATTCTTTCTATCAACAAATCTTTTTCTGAGTGTTGGAAATGATTGTGAATAATTGAAAAATCAAGAATAATTCCACTGTGTTCTTCATAATCAAAACTACGTGCATGAATTTTTTTTTTTTCATCATCCTTCCAATGGAGAAAACAATTGCTATGAGAATTGGAGTCACCCTCGATCCATTTTCAATTGTTCCAATTTTGTCATCAACAAAGACACATAAATTCTCTGTTACATTTATAACACCAGTTGTTGAAAAATTCCAATTTATTTATTGAATAAATCCCCAGAACCTCTGGACTATCACTAATTACTGATAAATTCATTCTTCATTAATTGTCATGGGTTACATGAAAAAAATATCGAATATCAAAGTTTGTTAATATAATTTATTGTATATCGAGGTTTCAACATGGAAAAGTACAAATATTGCAATATAGGGCCCGCGAGCTCTCCTCAGGAGGGAGGGAGGGAGGGATGTCTGCGGTACAATTGCACAAGGAAGGTGGTGGATATAAGAAATTTTTTTAAATCTTTCCTCTTTCATATTGCCATTTTTCTTTTTTTTTTCATTTGTTAATTCTCCTCATTTGAATTCATCTTCCTTAATTCTTTCCATTCGTTTTTATTTAACAGAGGGCAAGAGACGACGTGTATCGTATACGAGAGTCGAGAATTGTGTTTTTTCATATTTCATTTTTTCTCATCGTACGCATTTTTCGTGATGTATTTTTGTTTTTTTTTGTTTTTTCGGTGACGAGTGAGAAAAAGCGGGTTAAATGTACAGAGGGACGACAGGAAGGAGATATTTCAGCGGGATAAAATGATGAGAATATTCTCAACGATAATGTTGGAAAAAATCGTTGCTCCAGCGGACGTAAACGACGCAATAAAAATGATAATCATTTATTACATCATTATCATGAGAATATATGTATTAATATTAAGCGCCGTGTATGTCAATTGTGTATGTGAGCAATATCTGGACGACATCACGTTAAAAGTGTCACTCAATATAATTGATTTATCATCTTTCATTTTGTTTTTTTTTTAAATACGTTGGTATGATATTTTAGGAAGAGGTTCCCTCCTCTCCACGGCCCCCGCATATATTTAATACTCATTTCTTCACCATTCGCGCGCTCGTCTTTTGAGTTTCTCCATCAATTCGATATTCTTCACATTTTTTACTCTTCATATTTTCATTTCTCTGATTATTTTTTTCACATGTTCCATTCAAATTGTCCCTTGTACTTCCATCTCTTCATGTCATTCATTCAGTTATATTCGTCATTATTGACATTAGAAGAAATGTAAAACGGAATCAAAGAGAATTACAATACAAAGAATTATTTTTTGTTCTAATAAAATTGTGGAGATGAATTCGAGCGCGCTTAGGTGAGAATATTTTTAGCTACGAATCCCCATGAGTCGCAGCACGCTTATGCAATGTCTATCGCATTTTTCTCTCTACCAGTCGACTATTCAATTACTCAAACCTCGACTGGGGAATGAAAAGAAAAAAAAAAGTACAAACGATGACTTGATTAACGCGCTACGTCTTTGGGATGAAGTTTTTTTTCTTCTCGCTTATCGTGTTCTTTCCCTCTTCCTTTCGTACTCTCACACTTTCCGACTTCGATCTCGTTTTTTTTTGTTCTCATTATTTTCAAGAATGCACAGAGCATTTTTCATTTTTAATCTTCGACCGCGCGCACTTTTTCTCCTACTCGTTCTCACTCTCGCAATTCACAAATCTTCTCAATATCATTTCCCATTTTCTGCATCACATTCATCAATTAATATTTCAATCTCGTTCTCTCGTATAATCCAAGCGCTCGAAATTCTTATCATCACAATCCTTCGATTGTTATTTATTTCTTTTTTTTTTCATATTTTTGCAATTTTTTTTTCTTCATATCTTTTCATTTTTATGCAACACATAATGCGACTAGGTAGTACAGGTTAATAATTAATAATTAATATCGTTAGTTATACAATAATAACGTATGACTAGACAATGCAAGATAATAATTATATCGTAAATAGTAATAATCATGGATCGCAATTTATATCAACAATGTGATGGCGCGTAATATTTTTTTGTTTTTTTTGTTTTGTTTAATTCATCCTGTGTGGGTGTGTGTGTTTAACTGTTAAAACTTTCCCTAATTGCACGACAATATATTTATGAATATATTATCTGTCACGTTTGTGTTTGTATTCGCTGTTGTTATTTCCTTTTATTATTAATACTCGTCTCAAATCCTGCTTTTCATCTCCATTTCATTGACATTCTTGTTGTTGTGTGCGTATGTTTCTTAAAAATCTTGTCTTTATCATTATTCCGTGTACAGTCTGCCGTCTGAGTGTGCGTGATATATTTGGTTTTGTTCTTAATTATGTGTATATTGGATAATGTACCATGTGTATTGGAATTAGTCACATGTGAAAGGAAAAAAAAAAAATGGCGTCGCGAGATGATTGCAACGCGCTTTTTTTTTGTTTCAATTCGTTAATTACACTTGTACTCACAATTGCTTTGAATATTTTTATGTTCGTTAACTTCTTGTTACAAAAAATTTATTTAATGTTTTTTTTTTTCGATTAGCGGAAGCCTGCGCATTGAAATTATCCATTCAATACTGTTCATCCTTTTTTTTCATCCTTCATTTATTCATCACTCGTGTATCTGTGTTGTTATTGATCTAATTAAACTGATTTTTTTTGTGCCGTAGTTAATAATGCTGGTGTTTTTTCTTTTTTTATTATTACTATTATTTTATTTTTTTTTTTATTTCCATTCCCTTCATCTTTATTATAATATTAACAGTAACTGGCAATATTCGGAACCGCCTCAACACTGCGGAGGGGTTGTGACCAGGGGTGCTCGGGGTGCGGCCCGACTCTCGATGATTATTTGTTCATTCAATGTCTCACAATTTAATTATCCCACGAATTATTTATGAAATTTTTCGCCCTTTTCTTTTCAATTTTATCATAAATATGCCACTGCATTTTTTTTTCGAAAATATGTCTGGACATTTTATTTCAGTGTGTTATTCAGATGTTACTATTTTTGCTTTGCTCCACGACTTTTATTGGTGATTCGTCAATGTTGTTTTCGATAAAAAAAGAAAAAATATTTATATCAATATCATTACACTGTTCCAAAAAATTTCAATTACTCAAAATATCAAGTGACAATATCTGTTTAATTTGTGCTATGTAATTGATTTTGGAATCGCGCTATTGTTTCATTCATTGGAAGCATTCTTACAGATTTACTGGATACTTTTCACTATTTCTTATTAATTCATTTATTTATTTATTCACTTTATCATTTATTTTTCCATCGAAAACATCAAGAAATATTATTATCGTTAATAATAATAATAGTGATAATAATAATAATATCAATAATA
>JABMBR010006034.1:0-11876 GCA_018881525.1 Meteorus sp. PSUC_FEM 10030008
ATATGTATATGTATATCCATCGCATACAGTCTTTTGAAATTAAAATAAGTGACATTGACAACTGGCACCAATCTGCCGTCACGAACTGCACATTTATGGTTATTATTTTAGATGTATCGAATTACAATTTTTATTCCTACTCCATTCCACAGTGGGAGCATTTGGTACTGAGAAATTGATATTAAATTCGTTCGGAAATTATTGTGGGAAGTCTCAGGAATTTTTGTGGGAATTTTGTAGTCACCCATAAATTTTCACACCATAATTGTCAAGGTGACTTTCATGTCTTGAACACTTATAATTTGGAAATCGAAAATGGATACTGAATCTAAAAAGTGGCAAAATATTACAAAACTTCAGCAAACTGGCAAAGTAGAAAAAGGTGAGGTTTCATCGCAATTGAGTAGTAACAAGGAATCGAACGAATGTGACTATGCTTCATCCAGTTCTGTAGACATTGTATTGAATCAAATTAGTTTTCATATGCAGAGGGTGATCTAGTGGGAATGCTGTCAAAACAACTGTACTTGGCTGGAGATCAAATGCAGCGAATGCAAGCAGTCTTAAAGAAAGCAGAAGATCGTATGAAAATGAAAGATCAAGAGATCAGTCGATTGAAGAGAAAAGTATTGTTTATTTGAATTACTATCAGGAAAATTGTATTGCAAGAAAAAATCAGAGAATCATGCTCGTCATTCGTGTTTTCATGCATTTTGTGTTGTCACTAGGTAAAAGAATGGGAATCAAAAAGTAGAGAACAAGAAATTGCTAATAAGAAAGAAAAATTACAGCGAATGGCACAATTTGAAAGCTCTGATCATTATCAGAAACAGTGTTCGAAATTAGAATATAAAGTATTCGAAATGGAGGTGATAATGATTTCATTCAAATATTAATTTTAATGAGAAAAAAAGATCATACAAACTTTAACTACTGTAGTAGATAATAACATTTATCGTTCTCTCAGAAATTTCTGTCGGATTATGGGTTGGTGTGGGTGGGCAAAAGTGGCAGAAACAAAATCAAGAGTGCAGACACATCATTAAAGTAAAAGAATTATCAGCGGCAATGATTTTATCCATCGTAACAATTAAAAATATACATAATTAGCTCACCATTGATTATCCCAACAGGTTCATCAATGAGTGCTACTCCAAACTTGTAGCCAACATTGAAGAATTGAATTTATCAGTCGGCGAAGGAGAAATGCACGTTTGTCGTTATCAAGGAGGTGCTACATTCAAAGTAAAATGAACGTTTGTTATTAAATTTTCTAATTTCTATTTGATGATTCGTGATAATAGAAAATAATGATTAAATATCAATAAAACAATTTGAAAGACGCCTACACGTATGGCT
The DNA here is from genome assembly GCA_018881525.1 of Meteorus sp. PSUC_FEM 10030008. Lineage (NCBI taxonomy): Eukaryota > Metazoa > Arthropoda > Insecta > Hymenoptera > Braconidae > Meteorus > Meteorus sp. PSUC_FEM 10030008. Next base: position 1,360 of record JABMBR010006034.1, read on the forward strand.
TTGAAATTTTACAAGAATGGAATGATAGTTGGACAGAAAGGTCAACTACGTCATTATCGAGAATCGCGAACACAATCATTCATCCGGGATATTCTAGATGGATATTTTCCGTCTGAACTCCAACGCGAATATCCAAATGGTGTTCCATTCAAAGTGAGAAGAGTCACATATTCAGAATAAGAAAAGAGGAAGTGGAATAAAATTAATATAAATATTATTTTATGAATCAGATCGAAGATCACAGAACAGAAACATATTTTGGTGATGGCTTTAGATACCCTGGGCATGGTTATCAGCTGGGGAAGTTACCATCTTGTGGTCAGATTTCTAAAGTAGCATCATCACCAAGAGTTAGAATTGCAATGAGACCGATAGAGTCATCAATTAATGATTTGAATCGACAATCGAATGTATCAAATGTTAATATTACAACGAATTCTCTCTCATCTCCTCGATTGAGGTAAAAAAATGCTTCATTCATAGCAATTACTAAACTGATTATGTGACAAAATTAATCGATTAAACACAGACTTACTAATTCTGCTATCTCTAGTAGCATTCTCAAAGTCACAACATCAAGTGTGAGGTGATGGATACCACTTTATTGTTTGAGTGTATTTTCCACTATCTATGCATTTGTATGTTGTCTATTCTAATCTATTTTTTTTGTAGCAAACCGGATGTTGATTGTCGCGATTCACGACATCAACTGGTCTCACCGTATAGCACTAATTGTTCTGACACACATTTGAATACACAAAGGAATGCTGATCTCACGTTGAATTCGAAAATTCGGAAGGTAAAATGAACATGAAATGAAGAGTATCATGAAGGTGTGAGATAATTCAATTCTGCATCTGAACAGATACCATCAGTTACGAAGAGTACTGAGTGTTATTTGGCGTTGAAGGAGAAATTATCCAATTTTGAATACGCTGGATATTTGCCAACAACACCATCAATAGCTACAATGACAACTCGCCGATTTCATTCTTCGGATCGATCGTCTGTTGACGTGCCATGCAGGTTATTATGCGCATAATTTATTACTAAATAGATTCTCCGAAGAGTTGAAAGAATAGGGAAATGCGAATTGCTTAGTACACGTAATGAAAATAATATTAAGCATGTACAAATGCATAAATTAATGCTGTTACTGTGCGGATCTAGTAGTGCCAGGGAATTTCCAAGATAAATCGTCCTTAGGATGAGTTTCCATGATTCAACATATTATCTATCAAGCCATAATGATCTCGTATATGCGTACCATAACATGTTGTGATCGATAGTAAATAGCAATTGGATGGAATTATGCAATTTTGTTATTTGATTTTCCAGTCGAGTTCCCAACGAGACGATGAACAGTGAATTGCCTAGACCCAGATCAATCAGTCTGTCAGGTTCACGCTCCTCATCGCGACCTCCAACAAGAATGACATCATTTGATAATAATTCTGCATCATTGAAGCATTCTAAAAATACATTTGAAAGTAAATTTGGGAAACTCCGAGCAACCAAATCGTCTACATCCGGGAAATATAAATGCGAAGTGAATATATGAAATTTCCCATCACCTCCTTTTTTTTTCCTATTCTATTAGTTCTATTAGTTCAGAGATTGGATTTTCTCATGGATTGTGCAAATGTTTGTCCATTTGGCGAACATTCGACGGGAGGATATAATTTGATGAATGAACCTTGATTGATCTGATATTATTTTCATTTTCAGATGCCAGTCTTGAGAGAGATAAATGAACCTACAGGTGAACCAGGTGAATTGCGACTGAAAGTCAGATCGATGACTGGTACTGTCGTATACCTCGTACATATTTCTGCTGACGATACAGTAGCGACACTGTATCAGTTGCTGAATACAGTGCTATCGTTGAGACGTACATCAAACACAGTGGGATACAAAATTGTTATCAGTGGGTGAGTGATGGATTTTGTCCATAGATTTTCAGCAGATGACGAAATATTCCTTACTGAAAACTGTTGCATTGTGTATATTGAATAAAAATACTCGACTTGTTACAGTTTCGCTACGAAAAGATTAGACCGTATGAACGTAACGTTGAGAGACTATGGAATTAATCGAGACAGCGTTCTGCATCTTGTTGACAATTGAAAAATTCCTGGCGTGGAATCATATTCATTGATTACAGAATATTCGACGATATACGAAGAACTCAGTGTATAATTGACATTTTCAAGGAAATTGATCGACACCGATTTCCAGGTTATACTTCCATCTTTTCAACAACAGAAGTTTCCTCCTTATTTGTCATTTCAAATCTGAACTAGAAAAATGAGATGGAAAATTATCCAATCAACGTAGTTACAATGGAATGTCAATCATTCCAAATTGCATTCATGATCTGACTGTGATGAAACAAAGAGAGAATAATGCGGAATGGAACAGTAATGGACATGTGCATTTCACATTATACAATTTTTTCCTTCAGCTCTTCAATATAGTTGAATCTGCAGGGAATGCGCACAAACCGTTCGCCTGTCAAACAAATTTGGATGCTTGATAAAAGCATGGTGCTGTCCATCAACATGTAAATACAGTACGAATCAGACTCGTTTTTCATCATACCGTGGGGAAATTCAATGCGTATTGATGCATTCCAGTTCTTTTCTATAGATATAACAACCGACAAATTGGGCTATACCGTAACTATCACTGTAATTTCTCACAAAACTATAAAGCACGAATTGATTTTTCCCAGTTTACGGTGAAAATATTTCATTCGTCAAGGGGTTCATTCCATATCATGTAACACTTTCCTTGCATGCATATCAGCAGGCGATCCATTTGAAAAGGATTTCTAGAGAATTCACGAATGAAACAACACGTTCGTTGAGCATTTCTCTTCATCTCTATCATCTCACAAGTAGAAAAAATAGAAGAAATCGAATGAGCACGATGTGAATATATGAAGTGGAAGTGTGGGGAAAAAATCCGTTTGTACATTCGTGCACAGACGCGTTCGTTGAAAAGTCCATAGGCTTTGACGAGAGTTTCTTTATACGATCTCTCATTTGCGTTGGGTCTTTCGTTCAGTTCAGAATCATCTCGTGACTATAAATTCTATATACACATTATTTTTACTTTCTTTCTCACATTTTCAACCTTCCTTCTGTATGGGTAATGAGTCGGTTAATGCAAAGCTGTTATAGACAATGCTCCATTGCACCAAAGCACTCCACTGTTTTGACCTTTTGTGTAATGCTGAAGAACCTTCCATTTTCAATTCCTTTCACCATAGGCGATTTCCATTGGACTAATATAAAACTCATGCGGTTGTGCCCGATATTTCTGATATTTCTACATCTTCTATCTCCAAAATATTCTGTAGTGAATTAACGTCACCGTACGAATGATCTATAAATGTAAATTATATCCATCATATTTGTGGGGAGTGTGTACTATATTGCAATACGAATCTGGATGTTTGATATAAATTTACCTCTATTTACATCACGTTGTAGATGAGATTAGCATAAATAATACTGCGCGATATGTGAATTAGTTCGAATAATTCCGTGAATGATTATGTGAGGATTATAAAATACACTCGGAGTTTCGAGAAAAAGTACAGCACCATTGGTCCAATCAGATATAAATTTTTGAGTCTGTTGAAAGATTGAAGAGTCAAATGATTGATGAACTGAGATATATCCGCCAAGTCTGTGGATTCTCGCAGATGGATCGATTCTGTCTTTGTAGACCATGAAAGTAGCAAGAAAAACAGCCATGGTGAGTGAATACTTTTTTCATACTTCAAGCAAAAAATCACAGAAACATCAAGGAATAATGCAGAGCTTGACGTTTTCGTAGATGCTGGCATTAATATCAGTCGACTATGAAGTGATTGCACGAAGGGAACTTGCAGATGTCGTTCAATATTTCTGCACAGTATGATCTCTTCCAATCGTATATCTGTATAACACAGATTTTCTCTTCTGGATAATTATTCAGGCGTGAATCAAAGTCTTATTATCCTATAATTCAACATTCACGTATTTTTACATTACACAAGATATAAGATTTTTTTAATAACACAGATCGGTTTGCCAAGTCATTTGGAAATTAATTTTGCGAAGGGGAACGTTTCAATTCAATTTTATGTTGCATTGGAATTTTAAATTGATGGCGCTTCTTCAAGGGGATTAATTTCGAAAGTCAAGAGCTGATTAAGTTCACAAGTATTTTTTATTAAAGGCTCAATTCGTCCAAACACGAAACTTTTCAATCTGGAGTGGTTACTCGATACGCAAATTTAAATGGAACAATTAAGCGCAAGTTGGTTCATTAGATTAGATGCTTCAATTGTTGGACAGTTTTGAGCACCAGTTACCAATCAATCGACTGTATATATACATACATGTGTGACGGGGTGAGGTGAATGAAGAGATAAAAATAGGAAAAATTGCAGAAAGTAATACCATCCGGGATCACAACATGCGTGGACGCGCTATGAAATGAATGATCGATATTATGAAATGATTTATCTCGACATAGACAAAGTGTCCAGGGATTTATTATTTTTGTATTATTGTTCTGTATTGTTTCTAGGTTTGATATTTTTTCTTTTTTTCAGTGAATATTATTCGACATTCTTCACAAGCGTACTGTGATCGTACATCAAAAACAAAATTTGTGTGCATAGGTGGAGTATAACTTGTTATGTATATACACATTCATGTTTGTATTTTTCTTTTTGTAGAGAGATATTGGAAATTGGACAGTTTTGTATGACAGTTTTTTCGGGATTTTGAATCCCGGACACGAATTGTGCGAGATCTGTTCCATATTCAAGTACTTTCTGTATACAAGCGCATATGGAAAAATTAGGTGAAACTAGTGCAAAAAGTTATGCATTTATTTCTCTCATAATTTACTAAACCATGGATCACATAATAGGTACGAAAAATAATGAATATTGGTTCGAGGTAAAAAAATGATATTTAATTTTGTCAAAGCTATTTTTGCTCGGAGTTTTTCACAATTTCTATTCAACTACTTGCTCAACATATAACTTGTTTTCTCAATCAAAATTTTATCATACATAGGCATATAAATTTTCAGATTTACACTCGCGTGTTTCGTTTGATAATTACAAATTGAACTTCTGAATTCTATCGAAGATTGTTATAAACGGAGGATAATAAAAAATGAACTAATCTCATATAATCAATTTCAAACAACAGCAACATCGTATATATGACAAATTCAATATATATTATGTTTGTACACAATGTATTTATAATAATTATTAATTCTTTCTTATTCATTATTTTTATAATTTGTTCACTTTATTTCTATATTCATTCAAATCATTGTGGAAAAATTCATCATTCGTACATTTGATAATAAATAACGATGACGGCAATAATTATCACTGATACATAAATAACACTGTCATGTCTTTCCGTCGCAAAGTATGACTCAATATTTTTATCTTACGTATCAATTATTATACACGTCTTCATATTCATTCAGCTATATGTATATTAATAATTATCTAACACATTAATTTCATATAATTTCACTTCACATATCAGTATATTAATCTCTAATTCTCATTTCTGAACATCGAACAACGATAATTGCAATAATTAACTTTTGTACATCATGAGTTTCATAACGGGGAAAGAAAAAAAAACAAAGTAAGACAGTAGAATAACAACATTATGCGGTGTTTTTTGTCAATGAGTATGAATCATTTTATAGGCCGTGATAATAATGAGTATTTCATTGATTTTTCAATATTTATGCCACTCAATCCTTATTTTACTATTTACATATTTTTATTACTTCAATTAAATTTCACTCCATATTTTCGGATTTCCTTTTTTATTATGAAACATAAAATGGTATTCTGGGAAATATTTATCAAGTTCAAACTGCATATAGAAAATCATTCAGGATCAGACATTATCGTCACCTGGAAAATTGTTACTTCAAATATATTTACATTCATGAGAATATTCATAAACATATCCACGAATATCGTCGAATTATTGTACAAAAAATTTTCCTATCTATTTTACTGTTCGTAGTGTTTCACATCTTCACTCATCCAAACATTACGACAATATACATCACTAACCTGTGTCGTATTTTAATACAAATTGTATACAGTGACACATGTGTTTGATTGGGTTGTTTATAATTTATTACAACTTATATTTCTGTTTGCAGTATATACACTGGGATGGACGAGTGTGGCAGTGACTTTGTTGTTGGTAACATCTCTTCAATCGAAATTGATGAAGGAGGAATCGAAGGAGGCAAAATGGAACAGAGAAAATCAATTGACCGTAGAATAAACGAAACTTGATCACGAAGAAAATTCCAATCTGATTCTAATTCCGGAGTTGTAAATTTGATTATTCGCATCGATTGTACTCACTATTAACAATGAACAGGGAAACAATTCAACCATAATGCAGATGAGAAGGTAAACCAGTTCATTTAGTTTTTTCATAGTCGTTGTCTGTTTTCCAGTATGCTAATCTGTGATAACATAGTCCGCAATATTGATACACACATATATAGACGTATATATGCATCAAGAAAGTGCTGCTGTACTCTCACGTTTCTCAGTGGTCCCGAAACGCCTTGACAACTTCATCATCAGCCCCGTTGGGCTGTCACAAGGGCTATAAGCACGTTTCCTTCTGGTCTATGTTGACGACAACGACGGTGGCTTGTGTTGGAAGTTCGTTTTGCGCTGGCACGCCCGTCGGCACCTCTTCCAGTATTGGTCAAAGTGTTGTCGTTCGTGATACGGCTGCAGAGGGTGGTGGTGGAGGTGGTGGTGGTGAAATTACTACGTCGGGTTCACCAGCTAAATCGCAATCAAATCTCCACAGAATACTCTCAGGATGGTCACCTCCTGTCAATAAATTTATTGGTATTTGAATTCAACAAAACAAGAATTAGTCCAATAAATATCAATGGGGATGAAATCAATGACAGGAAGATTTTTAAAGCAATGAACGGAGTTATGAGGCATTCGATGTTGTCGAATTTTATCTACGTCTTAATTTATTGCGACAAATTTTTATGTTTGCAATAAAATAGATAGGAATCTTGATCATGAATGTTACAAACCTTGACCCATACTGATGCCCGAGGAGGCTCTCCTCTGTCTCGGTGGTGGTGGTTGATGTTTGTGTGAGTGACTGTGGCTGTGAGAATGAGAGTGGCAATGACAATGTCGCGTGTGCGTGGGGGTGGCTTTGCAAACTGACGGTGGTGGTGGTGGTGCTTGGTGCAACTGCTGATGAGGAAGGTGTAGGTGAGGCCTGTGCTAGGTGTTTCCGCCATGACATGTCCCCTGCACCTGATCGAAGCTCAATGATTTCTTCATCTCCGTCATCGGCAGCGCTCCAGTTTCCTGCTGTAGAAAGAAATACAAGAGTCGTGCAATATCGTTTAGAGTATCGGACATCCTCTATCTCAGTATTATATTGTAGTTATTTCTTGAGAGTTGGGATTTGTATATTAAAAAATTCTTTTTCTATCTCAAGATGGAACACCAAGGTACTGATTGGAAAAAACTATTTCTAGCTTCTTATAGAAATTTATTGTTATGTAGCACCCCAGTGTTCCTATTTGTATAAACATAGCAGGTTGTTTCTGAATGTGCGGCAATGAAAAGGGAGCAATAGGTTAAGTGAAAAGATAAAGTATGTGTGGAAATTTATACTTTTGTGATTGCTACGCTGTGGAAATCGAAATGAGACTCTGAATTTTTGTTACTGTACAATACGAACTGGAGAATTATATGAAACGCACACAGTGAAATTCAGTGTCACCGAACAATTGATGATCAATGTTCCGAAATTCATGAAATTCATAAAATTTCCAATGAATTTGCTTCGCGTTATGAGAAAGCTTGCTGAGCTATTTGGAATTTTTTACGATTTACAAATACATCTCTAAGAATCATTCAATTCTACCGGAACATGACATTTAGTACTGAGGAAGTTCCACGAATTGAGAGGAAATTATGAATACATTTCCGGAGCATTCATTCTCGGATTCATATGAACCAAAATATGAATGCATGGAAAAATTAAATTATTCTTTCACATTAAGTTATAGAGCAAACATCAATGTTGACGTTAGACACAAATCTTGTTGCTCTAATTGAAGACAATTCATGGATATGATTACTATCAAGGTTTGAACACGTTTCAACATGAGATTATCAACAAACACATATCACCTCTAAGTAACTACTAGAATATCGTTGATTGGATTTTCAGCACATGCATGACAAAGCACACAAGACAACTGAGATACATTTCAACTACCAACAGCTGTCAAAATCAATACACAAACATGCTATGAAGCGAAGTAATTATTCTCACACATTTGTAGCACTGAAATGTTTACATAAGGATCATGATACAAATAAACCACTGTTCCTTCCCAAATTTTACCTACGGTGAGTGTTAATAGAGTCTCAGAAATTGTGCTGGGGTGACACAATATCAAAAGTTCAACAAAACTATGATACATAGTCAGAATTGAGTATAAAATGATCATAATTTTCATCTCGTTTTGAATAACGAACTTACACCATTTAATCGGGGTATTTCGATGCTAGGTATGTAAGTTATTTCTTCATGGCTGAAGCAACGTCGATTTCGTACAAGTGAAGATTGTGGGCTGCAGTGTACACAGGTGGTTGTAGCAGGGCCCAAACCACCTCGACTTCGTTGTTTTGTTACTGGACGCTGGCGTGAGCCACATCGCATCGCAAATCGTAATTCTGAAGCCATCTCCGCGCACAAAGACTGTGTGTGTTTTCACGAATTGTTTCAATAATTAATGTTATTGTTTCATGCAAATATTTTTGATTCAGGGCAACTGATCATTACGGTGAATTTCAAGAGTATATTTTTCCAATGAATTTACGAATCTTCAGTGAATGTGATAATTTATGAATAATTGGAATGAATTGCTAAATGGGATTAGGTAGAGAAATGTCAATATAAATCAAAATATACTCTTTGAGATTAATATCAAAAGAAATTGTGTTTGTGTGTGAGACATTCAATCATGTCACAGTAAAATAATGTTGATAGAAAATATTCATTCTTGATGATGGTGAATTAACAGATCAAATTAGAAGGGTAACAACTGCATTTTATGTTGGTTATTCATTATGTGCAGTTCGTGATTAGATATCTTTGGAACACCTCACTTCTCTCATGATATGTCTATGTATGTTTGCTTGCGTTTGCCTGAGTGTGAACGAGTGCTGGCATGAAAATTACGACGATAGTTGCGAACGTGCGATGATTGACAAAGACTAACAACATTCGTGAATACATAATCAAAAGAGACGATACAGACAACACGTAAATGTATCGTGTCATGCAATTACGTGCAGATGCAAGGCCAAGGTAGTGACATGATAATGCACCAGGCGCATCGTTTGAATATTCTGTCAGGCAAAACATAAAATATATAAATGATAAATAATATTGTTGATGCATAGAATGTTTTTCTTGATACTCTGGACTATAATTTTGTGCTGTAAAAATTATTAAAATAATCTCACTGAGTAATGTCACAGAACATTAAACGATTGACGATGTCAAAGTTGCAAATTTTTTTTCCTGCACTTGTATGCTTTTATAATTTTTCTTGGTATTGAATTGCACAATAAATACGAGCAGCAATAGTGGAAATAATGGAGCATGATCACGAAATCCAAACTTACCCGATCGGTTTGTGCATTTTTTTTCGAATTCCAACAGAACTCAAGAATGGCAACGAGAATTGCAAGCGCGAGTCCACACAGCAGCACAACGAAAACTCCGCCTGTGGAACAAAAGAAATGTTTTTCAAAAAAAGAAGGGAATAGGAAGAAAAAAAAATAGAGAAGAAGCTACGAGGAAGTATAAATAGGGAGAATGAAGGGTAGTAAAGGTGTACCCGTAGGCGGCTCATTAGTTTTTATGCCTCGAGTGTCCTCTCTTTAATTTCTTTCGGATTTCCGAGTCGCCGCGCGCAGTCGCTTTGCAAGTTTAGAGAAGTGGAGAGATCGTATAACAACGTGGAATTTTGTCTTTTTCTATGAAAAACTTTTATCTTCGGTATGCTGCCGATAAAATAAAGAATGGTGGAAAGACAGTGCAGCCGAGAATAATGAGACAAGAAATGAAGAACAAAAATGTGGAAACTAAACCATCGATGTTAACAATGTTGCTAACAAATTTTCTACTCTTTGATCTCAGCTGCTGTGTCATTTCTATTATTTCATCAATTTACGAACACGAGTGCATCTTTTGTTTCCGTATGATGAAATTATCAATTTTCCAATTTTCTTTCTTTATTCTGCTGCTTCACATTTTCCACCAATATCGTCGTCTTCCCCATAGTCTTGATTGATATTCCAACTATGTAATTCAATCGCTTCCATAAATAAATATTGATTATGTTCAATATATGAACTATACTGAAAAAACAATGAAATATTAATA
>JABMBR010006035.1:0-11869 GCA_018881525.1 Meteorus sp. PSUC_FEM 10030008
AATATAAATATAAATATATATGTATACATACATATGTATATATATATTGACGATTCGCGTTAATATGAGTACAAGCGCCGCGTTGTACTGAAAGATAATTTCTCCTATTTCGAATCCGAAGAAGATACTCAAATCGATTATTATCGTCGAATTATACCTGACGACTATACGAAGCGCGATTAAATGCGCGGCGAATGAATTTACTTAATGGAGGGTCCGGGGCCAAGAGAAACGGAGGATGGATGATAGTAAGCGTTACGACGCCTATACTGTATATGACTGCTCGAAGATAGCCGGTCTGTACTTAAATCCCAGCGTCCTCTACTACCGTGCGCGCGCGCAGACATCGATGATCCTATACGAAGCCGAACATGCTGGAGAACCCAGACGACCTTTGGCCGCTCCTCTTACTCTTCACCGCTCATCCGCCCATCCTTCTACCATTTATCTTTCCCCATCGTGTTGAGCTATACCTCTTTACTTTTCATTTTTTATTGCATTCTTCTGCGCGCACCATCTCGACGCTTCCGTGTGACTCTAATTCTCAACGATCATGATGGACACTAACGGACTGTGACGAATATCAACTTAACTCAGGTTCATAGGTTACACAAAGGCGAAAGTATTTGGTATTTTGCGAAAAATACACATGCAGTGTATCTTTCCCAAGTATATTGATATTCATTGTGGATTGGTTGAGAACGAAATCGTTGAAAGTTTGCGTATAGTTGTACGGAAAGAGTGGCCACAACGGGCGGTCTCTCAATCTCTTGAAGCAATAAACACACAAGACACGAAAAGCGTCGCAATACTGCGCGACCTGCGTTACGTCCACCACGTCAGTATACATAAATAAACATTGCACATAGTGTGCGCGATGAGATGCATGGAATAAAGGGGAATTGAAACAAACTGATTGAATCTGTGTGTACACCGTCACCCTGAATTTTTATGAAAGAAGCCAGTCTATGGACATTACAAAATCAGCGAAACCGATTTATTTTGATCCAATGAATAAACAAATTCATTCCAACAGCTCCAATTCGTTGTATTATTTTTTTTTCTGGGCATTTATGTGAGCCATCCAACAGACAACATTTCTAATTATTTTTTTGCTTGGCTCATTGATTGCAGAACTCGCAGAATAGCCCACTGCTGGACCGATGGAGTATTTGCTCAGGTGAGGAGGAACCGCTGGTGCTTCAGCAGTTCCTCAGATTTCCAGCCACACGTCCGTATGTGCAGCAGTTTTTGCTAGCTGCTGGCGCGCCGGCGTCCACGGATGTTATGTCACCAAGTCGTCGACCATCACCGCCGATTATGCCCTTGGCCCATCTACCACCATCGATGCATTTGCTACATAGTCGTTTGCCTCATCCCGGTCCACGTCTAGCACCATCGCTCCATCAACCATCATCACATCCCTCCATGTCGCCGTCCGCACAAAAGCACTATACACTATCAACATCGTCAGCAAATTCAAGCATAAACAATTGCATCTCAGCCAATTCACCACCGAGAAGTATTGACTCGGCTAATTCTCATCTTGCCTCGCCGTTAAATCGATTGCAAAGCATGCAACCATTCGATTTTCGTGAACTTGGTAATCTGGGGCTTGCTGGATTCCCACCATTGGTTCCTCCACCTTTGGAACAATTAATCCATTCGAGAAAATCTATGAGGCATCCGCATGCTCCACACAGTCCGCCTCACCCTTCATCTGCAGCACAAATGAGACCGTCAATGCCAGTTGCACCAATCTCTACATCTGCACTCGCATTCGGACATCCATTGGCTGTTGCTGGATCCTCCGGCGCACTACCACCAAATTTTCCAGTTAACTTTTCTCATCCGTCAGTCGGGAAAATCAATCCCAATGCAAGTATCACTGGCCAACCAGGTGATTCAATAAGCATTGGCGAAAGAAGTAGTGAATTCGATTCCGAAACAGAAGATGATGATGAAAACTCTGGCAGCGCTCTCAATCTCAGCCGCAGAGACTCACTTAAGCAAGAAAAACAACGACAACGTCCAGTAACGCTACAAACACCAACCTCACTCGTAAGACCACCAGGTATCCCTGGTAGGAAGTCTCAATCACCTGGTAAACGCAGTACATGGGGATCGTCGTCTAATTTACCACCTAATCTTGGGACTCCTTTCATCAACCCGGCAACAGGCAAGAAAAGAGTTCAATGCAATGTTTGCCTCAAGACTTTCTGCGACAAAGGCGCATTGAAGATTCACTTCAGCGCTGTACACCTACGTGAAATGCATCAGTGTACAGTAAAAGGCTGCAATACAAAATTTAGTTCCCGAAGATCACGCAATCGTCATAGCGCTAATCCTAATCCCAAACTTCATTCGCCGCATCTACGACGAAAGATTTCGCCACACGACGGACGTTCATCAATGGCTCATGCGTTAGTCCTTCCTCACCAACAAATTGGATTACCTGTGTCAACTAGTGGATTAAATCATCTTCCATTTGGCTCTTTTCCCTTGCTGACACCACCGCCTGATCTCCGCTCACCAGCCTCTCTATGTGCTCTAGACTTCAAACATCTCGATTTATCCTCTACGCATAGTCAAGCAATGTCCTATGATGAAGTAATACATCAGAGAATGATAACCACCACCGCATCTACAACTACGACCCCCACGTCCAGTCAATTCGCCGCATTTACAAACACTACCGCTCCAATAAGCACCCACGTAAAAGGATTGGCCAGCACAATCAATGCTACAGGTGCGTCACCGACTTCTCAAACACCCTCAATTATCCTCGAAGGTGAAGAAGACGATGAAGACGAAGACGGTATTGTCATAGTTGGTGATGAATTGGATTCAATAGATACGGAGCGTTCAATGAAGAATGACGAAGACCAATCCACACCCTTTAACCTTGCAAAACGACCGAAATTGTCAATTGGTGACGGTCCCGATGAAGATTTGGTTAGTAATGCAGATAGTATTGATGACACCGACTCCATGGGCACTACTGATCATCAATCAATGGCTTTCAATAATACTAATACGCAAGCAAATGTCGCGTTCAATAGCCGTGGCGTTCGGAAACGAAAGTCACAACACCCAACGAGGTGTGCTATACCCACAGAAACTCATGGTCTATCAACTGATGGAGACTCATCAAATGATGGCGTATTTCAAGATCAACCGGAAGACATGTCAATGTCACGTTTAGACGCCGGTCGTCATGTGAAAACATCAATCTCATCAAGTACACCCAACTTAAACAGTAATTCACAATCACAATCAACTGAGATAAAACAATTAAATCAACCCTATCGCGAAAGAATGTCGGACATTGATGATGGTAATGAAGTAGAATCACATCAGTCACAAGATACACCAAGGGATCTTAGCTCAAAAGGTTGCCATTTGAATTCAGTTACAAAACGATTGCTCTCCCCTGAGCCGATACCGAAATCATGTCTAGCAGAAGAGCCTGTCCAAACACCTGCAATTGAACCAAATAATCGGCAGCTAAACAAAGAAATCAAGAAAATGAAGGATGAGCGCATCAAAAGTGCCAGTACACTAGAACCAAAAGCGTTGATCAAATTGGAGATTCCTGAACAAGAAGAGGGTATACATGATTCACAGTCCAAAGTTCCGCCACCACCGCCACCACCAATAGCAACTACAACGACAACAACAACAGCCAAAACTGATGACCGAAACGCTGGTGACAACAATGATGAAGATGGAGATGATGACGATAATGATGATGAAGATGATGGCGATGGTGAGGGCGATGATGATGATGATGATGATGATGATGATGATGATGATGATGATGATGATGATGACGAGGTGGAGGATGAATCGAGGAAGAACAGTCGTCGTAAACGAGAAGGTGAGCCTCCTGATGTATTCTCCCGTGCCCCAAGCTCAGTCGACAGTTATCCGAATGCTAATGACGAACTCTCTCTCGACTCTTCGAATACTTTGCGTCAACTCGAGTCCTTGTCGCAGGGTCGCATGATGGGTCTGTACACCAACACTACAGAGAGCAATACAGCGTTGAGGCCTGGCAGAATCTCTACCAGTCCCATTGCCAGCCCTACCTTGATGCGAGACAACACAACGGACAACTACTCTCGATGTTCAAGATCATCCAGCGCCTCGCCCTCCGCCGCGGCTATGGATACGGACAATAGTCTCATCACTTATGCAAGATACGAAAACGGTGGTTTCGTCAGCACCCAAGAGGTACCACTCGATCGTGATAATCCACGAAGGTGTACTGCTTGCGGCAAAGTCTTTCAGAATCATTTTGGAGTAAAGACACACTATCAAAATGTCCACCTCAAATTAATGCACCGATGCAGTGTCGATGGTTGTAATGCAGCGTTTCCATCCAAACGATCAAGAGATCGCCATTCAGCGAATCTCAATTTACATCGAAAGCTTCTATCCACATCATCAAGTCCACCGCTCTCTTCAAGTTTGCCAGCCAGTCTTTCACCGAGAATTGAGGAGACACAAATAAATCCTCTCCTGCATAATGATTTTCTCGCAAGATTGTATGCTGATGCCGGGATTGGTGCTTTGGGTGGTTACTGCCTGCCCTCGACAGTTGATCTTGCCGCAAGAATACCTCCACCACATTTACTCATGCCAACGCGGTTGAATGCATTTCCAGGATTATCGTCATTTGCCAGTCATTTAGCTGGGCTTAATGGTCTAACGCATCAACATCTCAGTCAACTGAATCATTTGACTCAACTCAGTGAAGACAGGGAGCAGCATTCGCGGAGTAGTCCAATCTCCAGATCTGTTTCACCAGAATTATCAAATGCAGATGAACAACGGGATGAAGTGAGATGCACAATAGCCGGATGTGATAGGGTGTTTGGTTCACGAGCCGTACGTGACGCTCACTCGCGAGATCCCCAAGCTCACAGAGACTTGTCGATCATTTCCACGAGTAGTTCGTGACCAATATCCGCGTATCCGCACGCGATCTCCCGCCGCGGTTACGAACCATACCCATGAATTCCCGAATCATATACGAGCTGCGAATTGAACATCTGCCGATAAGGGTGAGGTGGCTCTATGGGATGTATGCGATTTACTCGTTCTCACCTCCAAGATCTCAGTCTTTGATACATTAACTCTTGAATCCTTCTTCTCTTGCAATTTTGTATTTACTTCTTTGTTTTCTACCAAACCTGTTGGTGCATTATGATACGAGATTCGTATCACTATCCCAGAAAAAATTATATAAATTATCGAAAGAGATAATTATTGTATTCACACTAAATGTGAATGAGTGATTCGTAATAATTTTATCATTGTTGTGATTATACGTACGTTAGCGTTGTACACTACTATTTAATCATTAACCAGCCTGGTAATATCATGTATATATATGTATGTTTACTATACCAATGTATTCGTGTAATTCGTCTCAATGAAATTATCAAGTACATGATAATTCATTATTCTGTAGGTTAACATCATGAAAATTCATAATGTATTTGACACGATGAAGTGAAAATTTATGTAAAATCTTCAATTACATCACGTATGGAATCAGCGAAGTATTCCAGGGCAGCTATGTGAACAGACTTTTCAATAAAAATAAGAAGATGTTGAAACTTATAAAGCTATCGAATATGGAATGTTTACAATGTCGATAATACAATAGAGAAGATGAAGAGAAAAGGTAGTTAATTGAGAGACTGCACTGTGGATTAGAATAAATAAGCGGAAATGATTATAGATAGACATTATTTATTTCGTCTTTAGAGATATTATTAATAGTAGATTGTAACATTGGGCGATCAGAAGCGGGCACTGCCGCATCACATTTGTTAATGAATAGATCTCAAGACAAAACTTACAAAAATTATAAAATCATCAAACGTCATTGTTACGAGCTCTTAAAAAAAAAAGGAAATAAATTGAAAAGATATTCAAAACATTTTGGAGGCGTGAGTGTTCATGAGCTTACAATTACATAATGGAATATATTGATTGAACGCAACTGCCTATCGAATTGTATCATTATATAATCGCACGGGATTGAGTGAATTATTAAATGTGGCGTCGCCTGTTAAACGCGCTTTTATCGTTCTACTATTACCTTCTTATAATGTACATATGTGTCTAATCACCATAATAAAAAATATGAATGAGGGATAATCATTTGCATTCATCTCCATGAGTAATTTCACTTGAATAAAAACGGAAACGCAACACTTTTCTACACTTTATCATTCATGAAACTCAACACTACACATTCAACAATCTCGAATTTTTCTTTCTCCTCCACTGATACATCATCTCATAATATGAAATCGATCGAGTCTATTGCTGAAGAAAAAAGTTGCGTAGTGGATTAATTTGCGTACTCTATGTATGGGGAATGAGAATCAATCGGATACGATTGGAGTGCAGAATGAAAAAGTTCCAATTGTAATTATGTATAAATCGAACGCTATCATATATATTATAGATCAATTATTGGAGAAAACTCATCATGATAAGAATAAAACTAACTACATGAATCATTCGTGGGGCTATTCAAATATTAAAATCAAAATAACATCATTTCAGGTATACACATGGATATAATATTCATATGAAGAGATTCATGAAAAACATGAAAACTACTGGATGTTACTCAAGATTGAAATCTCCACCATAATTTCATAAAATTTCATTTCCACGTGAAAATTGGATTGAATTTTTTCCAAAATTTCCCGTCTTTCAATCTTACTCTTAACATTGAAACCATTATTCTTTCACAACATCAATTTTAGATACCGCTTGGATCAAAATAATATGTCAATCGAATGTTCATATATATATATATATATTTCTTGAACGATGCAAAAGAAAATTCGTCACTGGTTGTTCTTCTGTGTATCGCTCTAGACGCGGTGGAAGATACGTCAGTTGGCTGAGAATTAGAAGGGCCTTCCTAATGACGGATGAAGGCGTGTCCAGACTATAAAGAATACGTGAGCTATAAAACTACATCACGCATCGGGCCACGAGCCCGCGCGTTTCCAGTGGCCCTATCGACTCGCACGTACCTGACCTCACCGTGCATATACAAAGACTTGTGTACACCAACGTATCGCACACACCGAGTGAAAAATAAGAGAGAAAGAAACATAAACGAGATACACATACCAGTCTCTTTCTTTCTGATCATAACTCTACGCTGTACCTTCATATATATGTTCACTCCGGTAACGCACATATTGATGAGCAGACAAGCGAAACCAGTCGACGAGTTATATACGCTCCTCGAGAGTTCATAAAATCGAACGGCTGTCACGCGATAAGGGTTAATGGAGCACGGGATATCGTTTGTTGATGGAACCGAGTAACTTTGTATGCGCCCTGAAGCACTTTATTGTCCAAAATCTAGGGGACGCCAAGTAGTTCGGCAGACCACAATTATATCCAGCCAACCTGACTGTTTCATAAATTATTATTTTACGTCAGTGTGCATCCCCATCAAAACATCAAGTACATACATTGAAATACTTACAGAAATTCTCCATTCTGTTGATCGTAGAATATGTATTTGCATAGAGTCGGAATATTGGATGTATGTTCACCATTTCTTTTTACGTTGTAATGAGGATGTCGTATAATCTGGATATGGCAATAAGAATTACGAAGAAGTAGACTAACTTGGCCTTCAAACTGACTTTAATCAATCAAAAATCACCATGTGAAAGCGTGACTATCTCCTAATTGTATCTTGTTCAAACTCCAAAGATAAAAATCTCGAAAAAAATTTCAACAGTATGCACATGCCACCCAACCGATCTCACACGATATAACAACCGAAATAAGAGAAGCGAATCGGGCACCATCCAGTACACCTAACCACTCATTTTTTCATGTACCACACATGAAGGAATAATTGTAGAGATTATTATCAACTACCATATTTTTCTTCGCCACTTCTAACAGTACCGGTATAATCGATCCACGCACGTGAATGTACGCGGCCCTACCTATTCATGATGGCACTACCAAATGCACGTACACGCGCGTACACACACAACCATTGTGCCGATACGACTAACAAATTATCTCCGGTTCGTGTTAGAACACGCCCCAATACAAAAGACCAGTAAGTGATATTCCGATAAATTTAATGACACAATGTATGATACCATTGATAAATTGCATGAAGCGCAGATTCACTCCAATATATTATGTCTAATTCACTCATTGTGAGGGTCGAGTATCTGGAAGAATACAAAATTTGCAAATCTACTGGTTTACGAATGAATTGAGGTTTTCCGGTGTAGACAACGGGAATCTTATATACGTCAGGTGATGAGTCCCCAGCTCTCACCAAAGTGGCAGGTGGTCGTGCGTATTCGATTGTTCCACACAGGACATGACAAATCTTCAAGGGCAAATTTTGGTCGCGTTGTCTCTACTGGTGACAATGCACCAACACGCAACCACACGCATGGACATGTATGTGCCTCTAAATTCATATGAATTATATATACATAGACTTTGGATTTCTTTTTGATACAATAACGACACTGTCATTGATTGAGAAATGTCGAGAACACCTGCTCCAAATGAGGGATGATTCAAATGTCAATTTTTTTATGCATCCATAACAAATTTTCACATCGTTTCACGACCTGTTCCGTTAATTAATAGAAAAACCGACAACGACTGTGTTGTTTATTGACAATTCATATATAGCGATGTTGTGCCTGCGATTGTTATTGGCCCATGATGGATTGTGCATTTGATGGATCTGTTGACTGTGAATACCCTTTTTAAAATATTCTCGTAATGGAATGAATCTCATGAAATTTGCTGTTATTAACTCATATATGTGAAGATGTAAATGTACGTACTACTACTCACATTCATTTTGAACGTTGCCTCAATCCCAAAGGAATCTACTTGTTCGAGTTTGATGGTGCCTTTTTACGAGGTCTGAGCAATTTTATCGCGAGTCACACGAGCAGTCAGAGAAAGAAGAGTAAAGCAATTTGTTGCAAGTGGAGGCACATGAAAAAGGTACTGTTTGATGGTGTCGACAGAGACGGAACGAAAAAAATATAAAAAATGTACAAATAAAAGGAACCAGCGATCACTCGCATACACATATAAATATATATCTATATGCATTCTTGTTTCTCTCCGTATCCTCGCTTATTTCCGTTTGGCAGTAAAGCGATCATCATCATTCCCTATTGCGTTCTTCGCATGTGGCAAAATTGGAAAAGTGCTCGTATATAAGGGACGCGTAGAGAACTAAGACCAAACCAAGAACGAAGAAGGGATAAAAATCCAACGTGACCTTGCACGACTATTCGCGATTTTCAACCTCTTCTGTCTCGACTGAATGTGTAAGACAAAGATAGAAAGAAGCCAAATGGAGATAGCTGCTGCCGCCGGCCATTTCGAAAAAGAAACAGCATCAATAGCAAGGGGAAAAATGTTGAGAAACGAATGACGCAGTGAATGAATACAGCAAAGAGAGAAGAGAGAAGAGTGTATGGGCACTCATGAGGCCGTAAAATGTATGGTTGGGAATGTCACTGAATGATGAACCGTGAGGATGGGCCCCCGGTAAGTAATTCTTCGGCAATTACATAATTACTCGGAGGTTAAGGAAAGAGGGCTCCACTGTGAGAGAAGCCGCGACGCGGGGTCGTTACGATATTTACTACTACGTAATGGCTGCCCCTGCTCCGAAGACACTGCACGATCGAGTAAGCGAGTGGGTAGTGGGGCCCTTAGTTGGCGCCCAATGCTTGAGTGCGTCCTACTATATTGTTGGGGGGGGGGAGGGGGGAATATAAGCCGGGCTTTATGTGAGACTGCTCCAACACAGTGTTGTGGTATATTATATTGTTGTTGAAGGCCGTCGGCGCAGGTGGATCGTTGACGATCCCCACAATACACTCACGAAATCCTCCACCCTACGCATGGCACCATCGCTCTTTCATCTCCATTACCACATCAACATACATTTATATTGTCTGCAAGTTTGGATATTGATCACATCATTCATGTGTCTCCATTTCTCTACACGAGGATTCCATTTCATTAAAGCAACAACATTGACGTTATGCAAGAACAATCATGATATGTTTCACGGTAACATTCGATGGCATTCAATGTATAGACTATAGATAGTTCACTGCTCAAGCGAATCTGCACGTCGTACAAAAAATACGCGGTATCAAGAGCGCACACACTGATGCCGTGCGTGACCTATGTTTAAAGCCGTTTCGTCCCTCATCTCGTCGCAGCGTCGCAAACACCAATGCCAGGTTATATACGCGGGCAATTCTTCGATTTTTATTTTTACGCAATAGCCTCCCGCGTGGCTGCATCGAGATCGCGACACGCAAACGCGTGAGAACACCACGGTACATTTAGACAAACAACACGATTTACCATGCTCACGCGGTTTTCTTATCACAATCACCGCATTAGCGAACAATATTTATTATGAATATATACTTATGATGGATGAACATTTTTCTATATGGATTAATATTTACTCATACAATCCAACATGAATATGTTTCAGATGGCTGTATTTGTTGAAATGATGAAATGGAATAACAAGAGTTGTAAGTATCAGTTGTGCATCACGAGGGTAACACTGACTTTTTAATTTCTATCTATATTGAATAGTATGGGTGTGTATGATATAGTGATATAGCCATGGGAAATATATATAGATATTATTGGTGTGCACATATAGGTATATATACATATGATATGATGAACGTTATTGCACGTGCAAAACATAACGCCTCGCGCTCAGTCGTCTCGAGATCTCTATTCGATACATTCCCTCTTCCACAGCTTCCTCTATCGCGGTCATCGGTAATAAATTTTGAAATAAATTGCAGCCGCAAGGCCATAGCCGGCGACCCGCGAGATCCTCAAAGCAAACAACAATAATAATTATTCGATACGGGCAATAACTTAGAGCGGGGGCAGCTCTGTGCACTTTCCGCGTACTCTCTACGTACTCTGTGCGCACTCTGTGCGCACTATCATACACATTTCCATTTCTTTTTCACAATATTATATAGTTATATGGGTAGGAATGGATGAGTGAATGAGAGAAAAGTTGTTCGGGCATGTAATATCTATAATGGGCACGGTGTTCTACCCGAGTGACCTGTCGGCTGGACCAGAATTAATGGCGACTGAGATTTCACGAGAAACTCCACAGACTCCAGAGTGCGCGCACGATGACCAAACAAAACTGCACAGACCGGGTGGTGCGCTCAATAATATTTATATATATGCATTTACGTTGACTGCCCCACACGCGAACAATACTGTCCACAAAGAATCTCTCTCAACAACTCACCACTACTAATTAGCTTTTTTTTTTCATAACATTTCCAAAGACATATAAATAATCCGTTAACATTAATTCACAGGTGAAATAAATCAAGAAATATAAATTTGAAGAATGATTTAAGAAATGGTTGTAGAGAATAAACTGATAAATCGCGACAAAGCGGAGCGTGAGACGCCGGCGCCGCCGGGACGAACCTCAACCGTGTGCTAAAAAGAAACAGAGCTTCCATATATATATATTGTATGTGCATTAAGAAGACGTCGAACGACGGTAATAATAGTGGGACCAGGTCGAGTGGTAACGGACGAGATCCTCCCGCTGCTAATTAAAACTTTGCCCGTGGAATATATTATGCGGTGCTTCAACTGGCTTCAATAGGGGCGGAAGGGAGACAGAAAGAGAATAGATGAGAGGGTAAAAGACAGATGAGCGGTATGAGCTCAACGGGACCCAGAAATACATATATATGCATAAACAAATGTATATGTATATATACATATATAT
>JABMBR010006036.1:0-11866 GCA_018881525.1 Meteorus sp. PSUC_FEM 10030008
ATATATATATATATATACGTATATATTTCTCTCTTTCTCATGCCTCTATTCACATCGTCAAAAGCCGTCAGCCTCCCTTTGCCCCGTCTATTTACTCTACCCGCGTTGCTCCATGTTATTCATCTGACTACACAGCCAGCACGTGCACCATCACGCATCCCCAACATGTCTACCAATAGATTTCATTTTTCCAAAACTTCCCCGCACATTTCAGAACCACTTCTTTTCATTTTTTCCACTATAACCTCTCATTCATCACCATATCCAACGTGCATTTATATTACATTGATTCTAAATATAACAAAAAGAGAAGCTCTTGAGATTATTTTTATGAATATGAATATACTGATGGATTTACGAATGAGTAGCGTTGGATTATATGAACTTCCGTTCTGTGTGAAGACAATAAAGTCATGGTAAAAAGCGTTAGAGTGATCTGTGAGAGAGAAATATTATCAACATAAATATTTCATGGTCAATGTTGTGAAAGAGGCGAAGAGGAGTAGAAATAAATGAAAGTAGTATTAATTCGTTGAAACAATGAATCATTCTCGAGGTTTTACACAAAGTGAGCTTGGCTCGATGCTTGGTTTTTTTTTCTATTTGTTGCGCAGTGTAGTTGAACGCGACAAGATGATTGTCGGTTAATTTTATGTGTTTTGTTGTGTATGGGTAGTTATAAAAGTTATAACCGACAACCAACGGTTTTTCTCTTTGGATTCTTTCCGCGAGAGTAGTTAGTTGAATCACGTCATCAGTTAGCGGTGGGAGCATGTGGTGTTAGAGTGTGTATATCAAAGAGATGCCACAAAATGATGTCGCATATGAGAGCAAGACGTTTAGATATGATATATATGTATATGTATGTTTTGTATATGTAAATCGCTTGTTCTCACGAAATCCCAGCTGATGTTAAACAGATTTTATTCTTCTTCACCCTTTTCTTCATTCAGTTTTATATGTTGGTTTATTAATCTACGAATTTTTTGTTGTGTGTGGAAATAAGTTGATGGACCAGATACTTCGTGTTATTTCTCTTTAAATGGAATCACATAATGATGAATTATGAATAGGGATAGGAAAAAAATTTTGGAATATAACTTTTTATCTATCGTGAGCTGATGATGGTGATGTATTTTTTTTGGGGTTATCTTTTCTTTTTACGATTCTATCCAGTTTTTTTCTTTCCTATATCTAAATTGTTGTCAACTGAATGTTGTTCATGACCTTTTGGAACGTTACATTACGTCGTCACTATTAACCCTTGGTAGTCACACTTCAAGATTGTAACGTAATAGTCGCAAGGGGTGTGTCACACCCCACTCACTTTGACGGGCCAGAAAAATGTGATTAATCCAGATAAGAAAAAAATACCCAAAGATAGTTCAAACTGTGTACTATAACTGACAGAAATTTGAATCCCGAAAAAAAATTTTCGCTGTTCCTCTAAAACATCTTCCAGTTCTTCCAGCCCCAAAATGGTTCTAATGCCTATTCGCAAATCTTTTCGTGCTCTTGATTCTTCCAATCTCGTGCGGAGATTTACATTTTCCAGTTCTGAATCCATCTCGTCACTTTCTTCATATTCAGAACATTTTGATTGTTCGGAGATGTGGTCCTCTTCGCCCGAATCATCACCTCCGATCGGAATTTGTTCGTCAACATCCTCCAATAATTCTTGCCGAAACGTTCAGTTACGTAAATTATATGCCATCTACTCCAAAACATTATAATATTCACAATTATAGAGGAAAAAAATTCCCGACTTCACAATAATTTTTTTTGGACTTATCTTTTGTTTATTTCACATAAAAACAAATAAAAAAAAATGCACTGAAAATTTTTTTTACACTTAGGTCACATGGGGTTTCAGAGACCCCAGATTTTGGCGACGTCCGCTTTGGTCGGCTCTCAAAACTAAACTAAGGGGTGCTTTCGAATAAAAGCGAATAAGAGTGTTCTTCTCGAAGGTTCAAATTACCTACAGAGGCCGCGCTAAGTCCCATTTTCCCGGAATTTCTATTCCATATTGCTCTTCGAAAATCGGCTGGGGTGTAGATTACCCCAAGTGACTATTAAGGGTTAATCGTGATTCAGTGGTCTTTGTATAGTGAAAATTATAGATTTAATAGTTGTCACATGGACCGTGTAAGTACGGTTGCAAAATTTTTGTATAAAAAAATGTTAATTCCAAAGTCTTCCAGAGTCGAATTCATTCATCAGAATTTGATTTCAAACCTGCGATCTCAAATGTCAATGTTGGAAATTCTCAGCCATCCATGAACGGTTCATTTTATTATGTGCGTGTGTTTGGGGAGATTTTCGTTGCGATTGTGTACGTGGGTAGTGAAAAGTTGAAAATAATCAATTCTTGATTGAACAATGGAAGTCAATTTAGTGATTTAGAAATGTTATCTCGAAAAACCAGTGTGTAATTTCTTCATTCAGAATGAGATAGATATTTCACACTACTTGATTGGTTTTAACATTATTCTGATATGAATCTATCTCTGATGGGTTTCTATATCCAATGCATCACAACGAGCAAGCGCCTATTTAACTAATCAACCGATACGATGCTCTATTAATATATTGCACAGATAATTGGAGATTGATAAATATAGAGCACTCACACGTACAAATAATTCATCATGACTATCAATTGAAATGTAGCGAGTAAAAATAATGATTTGAATTGTGTGAGACATGCGAAAGTAATGACAACAAAATGATTGATGAATACCCCAAGAGTTTGATCCCTTCGAAAGTTTTGCACGGGTTTCAGTGTGTGGAAGTGGTTCAAAACATTCATTTCATGATTTGTTTTTTTTTCTTCATCTACCATCAACGTCTGTTATATTTCTTGTGCAACTGCAGGTGAACGTCGTTGCTGCTTGCCCAGTTGGAAAAATGGGCTTGTCGAGAATGTTACGTGAACCTCCGGGAGAAAAAAGTGTCATAGGCACTGCTATGTTTATCTTCATGTCTTTTATCTTCTTCAACGGTAAGTACAGTTTAGATATGACTGAAGCTCCTTATTTAAATGTCTTATTCGATTCTTCGTTCGTTGTATTCAGTCCAGTCTTTTATGTGGTGTGTCAAACAATCGCACCAGAATGTGCTATTCCAAACACGTTTTGAATATAATTTAACAGATAGACATAACTTTGGCGTCGCTTACGTTTAGCTTTTAATCTTAACTCTCATCTTTATCACGTGCGTGTTTCACATTTCTTTTCACTGTTTTCCTGGTATGACGGATCTAAGGTCAATGGTTTTACATATTGAAAATAAACTCACTGCCAGTGTCGCATTTTGTAGGAAATTTATTCTTTTCTGTTAGAGTACTACGAAATAATTGATTTTCTGATTCTATAATTGGTAAAACCATTGAATAAATTCTGATTATATGCAAATATTATATGACTAATCCAAACAAAACTGGATGAAGTAACGTTAAGTTTCCCCTCATTGTAATTTTTTTGAATCCCGTATTCATTGTATTTGATAATGAGACACATTTATTTCTCATGATGTCTTCAACAATGAGATATTGTCGATAGTTTAATATTCATCGAATATTTGATTGGGTATAGGGATTCCCTTGATCGCAGAGTTGGTGAACCTAAAAGGTCAGAACGGAATTGAAAAATACGAATGCAAAGTTAGATATCCTTCTCTATGTTCAAAACGACATAGAATTTCCGAACGATGGATCGATTTTCGAGGTTTTTTTGTCTCAAAATTTCATCTTTTTCCATTCATCAGTTATTTCAGTTTCCGAAGCTTTCATGTAAAATAATTGAATTGGAACAAATGACGGATCAATTCTTAAGGTGAACTGTTGCCACCCTACATCGTTCATAGATGAATTTGATCGAAATTTATCAAACAAATGATATAAACTAACTTGTTGAAGCATCATGTATTCAGAGCTGTTCTATTTCCCTCCTTCCAATTTAGTAGACTTGACACAACAATTAAGCTCAAGCGAAGTCAACAAGAATTCAGCATTTTGATTATGCTCAAACTCACTTCAATCAAATTCTTCTTATTCATAATCTCCATTTCTTCACCAATCTCCTAATTTTTCATCCTTATTCTATTTTTGTTTGCACAGTTGCATCAGCCGAAGATGAATTAATGGGACCGGTATTCGTGAAGGAACCTCCAAATCGTGTTGACTTCTCTAATGGAACTGGTGCTGAAGTTGAATGTCAAGCACGTGGTAATCCACAACCTGATATCATATGGGTCCGTGCTGATGGTAGTGCTGTTGGTGATGTACCTGGATTGAGACAGGTAAATTGATAATCTTAGTAGGGATGTTGGTATGATGAAATAATTATTGAGGTTAGTCATCAGATATACTTCAAATCGATAAAAGATTTCCATGAAAAATATAATCGGCACTTAGTTGATGTTTAAATTGGGTTAAGTCGAGCGTTATTGAGTCGATTTAGATGACGTGAAATCTCTGCTAGGTCATGAACCCGGAAGATTATAAATGTATATATGCATGTGTATATAAAGATGTCAAGTGGTTAACACTTATGCAGCTTTATCGCTGTTACTTAGTGGTTTTCGTGTGACGTTGAATAATGTTGGGGTAGGTTCTCATAAAATCAAAACAATTTTATGTTATTTATATTGTTTAAAGCTGTATTTATTGATATGTTTTATTTTCATTTTAATCCATGCAGGTTCTACCAAATGGTAACTTGGTATTCCCACCATTCCGTGCTGAAGATTATCGTCAAGAAGTTCATGCACAAGTTTACAGCTGTTTGGCTACATCACCTGCTGGATCAGTTCATAGTCGCGATGTTAACGTTCGTGCTGGTAAGTTGTCCAATATATTTCAGAGATTCTTAATCTAATTGAATCAAAAATAGAACGTGATGATTAATTTGCAAAAAATATCATCATTTTTCAACCAGAAAATTGGATGAATAATAATTGTAGACGTAATGTCTTCGATGACTCATGAATAATATTGAGTTTATGGACTACAAAATTTCTGAAGTAAATTCAATTATTCGCGATCTTTCTTCGCGAATGACTTCAGAGGGAGTGGGGAAGTAGATGAGATATGAAGATAATACGTCTACAGGAAAATGACTGTGATTTTTTACAGGAAACTAAGTTATTCACGGTTGTTATACCTAAATGCAATCGGAATGATCACATATACAAATCATATATGAAATTACGCACCGGAAGTTGTGAGTCTCTTTGTATACGCGAGTTCGATAGAGATATGAATATAAATCCATATTCTTTTCTCCGTCATTCTTTAAGAGTGAATATGCAAGTACGGCCTTACTTATGATTGCAAACGATTCATTCGTGTGTGAAATAGTCACTCACAATGCAAAGATAATTATGCGGATCATAATAAAATGCTAGAGATGGAGAAGACAAGAGATGATCAATTTATACCTGGAAATCATCATCACAATTGATTCTCAATCATTCTTTTATTCACTTGTTGCTATGTGAAGTGAATCATTGGTGCGATAGAAATTTAGTTGACTAGATGATACTAATTTTGTGGAATTTGTTCAAACAGTTTATTCACGTGTAAAATAATTGGAGAAGTCCACGTGTATGGGTCGAGGTCGTTTTTCATTGCGCCGCCATCGCTATCGTCGTGTTCCTTCTATCAACTCGTACAGATGGAGCGATTAATTGTAGGAAGTTCAGAAAATTAGGTCCCACATTCACTTTATCGAGAACCCCAACACAAAAAGTTTACACTGCAATCTCAAATAATGATTGATATGAATAAAAATCGCTTGGATAATTTATTGTTGATAATCGTTTTAATCTATAGAACAATTCTGTTTAACAATTTTTTTTCTGTGTATGAATATATAAATTTAGTGGTGGCGCAATACTACGACACTGATGTTAACAAGGAATATGCCATACGTGGCAATAGCGCAATTTTAAAATGCGTTGTGCCATCATTTGTTGCTGATTTTGTCAAAGTTCTTTCATGGCACACTGATCAGGGCGAGGAGTTTACTCCAAGCGATGATTACGGTATTTAATAAACCAATGTGGAATGATTTGTCTTTTTCGAAATTTATTTGAGTAATTCGATTCATGGGCTGACTTTTTTCCGAATTTCATGTCAACATTTTTATAGTACGACCATTAATGGAAGTTACAATAAATTATACCGACAAAAAATTTATTCGAATGAAGAGTGTTGTGTTGTCACTATTGAGATGAGACATTCGCAAACTATGAATAGGAAATCAACATTCAGTTGTCATGCACGATAATCGATTTTCTTCGGTTTCACATTTCTATTTTTTTAGGTTAAGCCATATCTCGGCAAGGAAAGTCAATAAATTCATTGAAGTATTTTTGTGCTCGGTGATTATTCTGGTATGAAGAAGACAACTGAAAATATTCCAATCGCAAATGATGCCTGAATATTTTGACTTATATTTAGAATGCGATTCGTCCTTTTATACAAAGTGAAAATAGTTGTCTCATCGAGAATAATTTACTTTGCTTTATTATTCTTGTCTCTGGTAAGTTTACACATGGAATTCATTTTGTCATGATTGTTCTTCAGCTCGCACATTTATTTAACGATTCGGGTATCAAAAATTCTGTTGTATACTAAATTTATTCCAAATTTCACTTTGTAAATTGAAATCATCAAGTAGAAGAGATCGAGAATGACAATAAATAAATAAAAGAATATAGAGAATGATATGAAAAAGAATGCAGAATAATTGATAGACAAAGGAGGCGCAGTAGAAAATCGACTTGACTGTGATCTTTTCAATGGAAATAAACTTATTCAGAATCAATTGCTCAATGATGAAATGTACACATACAGATTTTTTTCAGAGTACATTTCGTCGAGGATAAACTTTATTTATCTTTCAGTCTGAATAAATGATATACATAAAGTAGACTTGTAATACTACAATATACAGTCGTTCATTCCACCCCTTTCACGCTTCCGGTCTACTCGACACACAGCGTCGAGCATCTCGTTAATGTAGTTCCCAGCTTGTTATCTCAATACGCCCATATACTAGCTAAAATAATTGGCGTATATAGTACGAATATACATGTATACATATACGTATTTAACAAAATAAAATTGGCGTCGGGACGGCTGCCAAAAGAAATGAGATGAGACAGGGTCACAGACACGATAAAATAATATGAACTTTGACTAATGATAAAAAATGATGATCGTACTATAAAAAATATTTAATCTGCCCACGGATCGAAATAAATTTCGAAATTTATCGCATAGAGATTGATAAAAATTTTCTTTATGGTTATGTCCTAAATTGAATAGCGGCCGTCAACTTCATCCTTTGTATCAATTGTTTCCTTATGTTAATTATTGATATTTTTGTGAAATTATCGCAGTGAGGACGGACCTGACGTATTTTATTAACGGTATTCATCGTTCTCCGTTGATTTTATTTGTTTCATTCATGGGACATTCATAATGGTGGGACTCTGCAGTGAATTGAGAGTATAATTGGGTTATCCTATTTCTCAGGTCGTCCATGAAATTCGATTATGTCTATATGAGCAAGGCGAGATAGATCAGAGACAATATAGATGTATATTACATAATGATGCGGATGAGCAGAGAAATTGAAGGAGTTGGCATGCCTTTGTGATTGCCATTGAATTTTATTTTTGAAATTTGATAATTGGTTTACACATCTACTTCTGCACAAGTGTGAACTCATCATTGATGAAATGTGGAAGGATAGAATAAATGAAAATATTCATAATGGAATGAAAAATAATCAACGATATGAAAATTGATGTTAACACGCACAAAGTGTTTCTCATTCATTTCAATTTGTCGCCCTTTCTTCTATTGTTTCATATGTGGGCGACAAACCGTTTGGAACTGATTGTGGTTAATACACAGATACGTAGATAAATTAAAGACAACGAATGAATTGCAATGGATTATTTATAATACGCGATTTATTACAGTGGTACATCAGTATTATCAATCTGAGGTGAATAATGAGTACGTTATTCGTGGAAATTCAGCAATACTCAAGTGCAGCATTCCAAGTTTTGTTTCCGAGTTTGTTCAAGTTGTAGACTGGCAAGATAATCAGGGGAACTCATTTACGCCTGATGAGGGAAATGGTACAAACACAAATGAAATGAATTTTATATTAATTTTTTCATTTTTCAATGTGAAGTATTTCATGAAAATTATTCAGCGCAGCAGCGGTGTGTCAATGTACATGGGATTGCGATTTTATTACAATTTTGTGCAATATTTATTCATATTCCATTGAAATTCAATAGGAAATTACAGATCTTATGTCGGAAAGTTATTGGGTTGAAAATAACAATTGAATAAGATGAAAAGGGACAAGGAAAAGTAGTATAAATAGATAAATGTTGAAATTTATATTTGGTAACAGTTGTTGTCCAATACTACGAAGCTGAGGTGGTGTCCGAGTATGTAATACGTGGGAATGCAGCGATATTAAAGTGTACCATACCAAGTTTTGTTGCGGAATTTGTGAGCGTTGAAACGTGGGAGGGAAGCGATGGCTCAAGATATAAACCATCAACTGATTACGGTATATTACATAGACGAGACATGTCCAAAGTTTTTTTTTTCTTCTTCCCTATTATTTCAATAGTCATAACGAACGTGCGAGGAGAACTAGCGAAAGCGGTGGCAGCGACGCAAGCGTATAATTGATCCTGTCAAAGTGGAACAAAAAATGTTATCTTGATTGCATCACCCAAATTCATTTTTTTATATGTCCAATCATTTTATTCTCGTTATTCATTCACATTTGTAATAGCGACGGAACCATTAAAAATTCTATTTGTAATACAGTTGTTGCCCAGACTTATCAACCGGAAATTATGACCGAGTATGTCATTAGGGGTAATAGCGCTATTCTCAAGTGCAGTATACCAAGTTATATTGCTGAATTCGTAACAATTGAAGCTTGGATCCGTGAGGATGGTGAAATTTATCTACCTGAACATCAGCAATCAACGAATGCTGGCCATCAGGGTATATCAATTGAGAAAATCACAGAATTTACATCTACGACAATAATCCGCGTGACGCTTTATCGCTAATTTCTCAAATGGCAGAAATATCATTTGTTTTAATTGATGAAACATTTCATGAGAGGTGAAGGTGTCATTATTCCCTTCTTTTATTAATTCGAATTCGCATGTGCATTTTCGGCGCGAGCAGTCGTTTCGCAGTTCTACGTGACGGAGGCCGAGAACGAGTATGTCATACGGGCAAATAGTGCAATAATGAAATGCAAAATACCGAGTTTTGTCTCCGAATTTGTCTATGTGGATCAATGGCAATCTGATGATGGCACAATTTATCGCCCCGAGGACAGGGATTACGGTAAACACAAGAAAAGAATGAACAATCCATGTCCTCTGACACAGTTGTTTGAACAGTTCGTGCAGTCCGACAATCAACGTCTAACTTGGCTCAATTCCATTTTTTTTTCTATTTTATAATTTCCTCTTCATTTACGTATTTCAACGGTTATTTATTCATCTGATTAATTTCATTTACAGTCGTCCAACAGTTCTACGAAAGTCGGGTTATTGATGAATTTGTATTGCGTGGTAATACAGCGACACTCAAGTGTCTTGTACCAAGCTTTGTCGGTGATTTTGTTGATGTAATCGAATGGCTTGCTGATGATGGCACTAGTTATATGGCGGACGACCAATCAGAAAAGGGTAGGATAAGAAAAAAATTAATGAGGAAACACAACAAAAAATGTCAAGTGGTGTCATAGCGCACAGTGCGATTCCTAGCGGCGGTCAGCGGATTCGAAAATTTTCTGCGTTAGAGATACTAGAGAATGAAACGTTTTTGATTTTCTCATATTGTCATGCACAATTTTACCTATTTACAGTTGTATCGCAGTACTTTGAGGTTCAGGTTTACGATGTATTCGCAATTCGTGGTAATGCAGCGATATTTAAATGTCAAATACCGTCGTTTGTTGCTGACCATGTGGATGTGGTTGGTTGGATAGACACAACGGGGGGGAATTATCGAGCTAACGATGAGGATGCGTCTTACGGTAGGATTTGAGTCGCAGTGTACGGGGCTAATTTATTTTTTGGTGGATGAGATGGACTGCTGTTTATCAAGCGTATATGAGTGGAGCTTTCTGTTTCTTTGTTTTATTCTTTAGTATCCTGAACATTGTGAAAACGATTCCTTTTTGTACGGTTTTATCGATTATTTGGATATGAAAAATGGCGAGATATCGGTCTGGTTACAGTTGTCGGGCAGCGGTACGCAGTGAACGTGATGGACGAGCACGTTTTACGTGGAAATGCTGCGATTATCAAGTGTCACATACCAAGCTTTGTTGCTGAATTCGTCGAGGTTGAATCTTGGGTTGAAGATGAAAACACGGACATTTATCCTAGACCCGATTACGGTATAGAAATTTTGATGATAACAACTAGAGCAAGTTGGTTATAATAGATGAAAATATGTCAGAGATTTTCCCTGAATGTGAATTTTTAGCTGTGGTCCAGTTGTTCAATCTTTCCTTTGGCTATTTGATCAGTTCTCCGGTTACTTTTTCATGTGCGAATTCGATAATGGTAATGAAATCGGTGATCATCCAACTAAAAAAAATTGAATTGATGTAACGGATTGTTTGAATTCACGTTAAGACCATACAAGAAAAAATTCTCAGATGTTTCTAACGAGTCTATGATCATCATCATAGCGTTCATTTACACTAAAATCAACGAACGTTTTCATAAATCCATGCCAGTTTGGAAATTGCAATTCTTCTTATATGTCAATATAAAATTTGATCCGGCTGAGAATAAATTCGGTCGTTCCAATGGTCAAACAGCCAAACAAACAAGAGTCATAACCCGCTGTTTATGAACATTAGAAAATCTGGTACCTATTGATAGGCGAAGATAAATTTTCAATTGTATACCTGATAATATTTCAAGAGAGTATTTCTGCCCGGATATTTTCATGCATTTATACAACTACTTATAATTAATTTTATTATGCATCGCTCGTGCGCGCTCGTGTGTGTTTATCATCAATCATTTTCACTCGCGACCGCTGCGATAAATTAATCGTTCATTCGCACGAAGACATAATGGAGTGTCTCCACTCGTATTTCGTTCATTTGATGTCTTGATTCGCAGCACTTTTATTTTCTTCGTCATTATAAATGTTTGGATTTAACTGTTGTAATGTTACGTTGTCTCCTTCCAAATGGAGGATGCTTCCGGTGAAAATATGCGTAGGGGGATTCTTCACTAATTCATATAATTTCGAGGGAACAAAGAGTGAACTATTTATACGACGATGAAAGAAAAAGAATAAAAAGAACGCATATATCATGGAATTGTGCGTGTAGTTAATGTATTTATTGGCTTAGTTTTGATATTTATTATATCTGAATTGTATTCGTGATAAAATTAAGTAAAATCGTTCGGCCGTCCGTCACGCGATGAACTTTGTACGGTGATTACATAATAAATCTTTCATAGATGAATTTTATTGCGCATTGATGAGAATTTTATTGATACAAAAACAATTATGGAAATTGTTGAATAAAATCCGTTTCATTTGTCGTTTAAGACGTTGACTGCCGCTGCTCGCGCTGCCCCCAGATCCTTATGCTCCCTATTTTCATTCCCTCATCCACATCCCTCTTCCAATCTGACACCCCGTTGCATTTTCACTCCTGAACACTTCACAACTCCACTCTTACGCCACAATTCATAACTACATACCACTTTATTTTCTTGTACTTATTGTGAAGTCATTGTTTGCATCAAGCTTCAAGTATATGTT
>JABMBR010006037.1:0-11865 GCA_018881525.1 Meteorus sp. PSUC_FEM 10030008
AGTAATCTTTTCTATTCGATAGCAACGATGTGCTTGACGTCTTGACGGTGAACTGACCGAGCCGAGAACAAAAGAGCATTCACACTCTCGGGACGTGTCGTGACAAGTTCGATCTCGTTCAGTCAAATATTCGTTGCGATTGATCGTTGCTGGAGCGTGTTCGAACTGCCACTTGACTTGTAACGATAGTATGAATGCCCTCATTGTTCCTCGTATAAGAATACTTTACCAGACCGAGACCGGATCTAGGACGAACTGTGATCGGCACTATAGTGTGAATCGACCCTTATCCGCCGAATCCTCATCTCCGCTTACTCCGGAACCATCTGTAGAAGTAACGTAGGAACGTAGATTGCGGTGAAAGGGATAAATCTCGGTTACTACTTCCTCAGGTCTACGAAAAATCCAAGAGAAATTATTATATCAAGGAAATGAAATACTTCATGTGATAATTCATTGTAATTAATCTTTTTATTAGCGTTTGAACAATCATTGGTTACAAAAATGCATTAGTTTTACTATCGAGCTGACAGGTTTCGGGAAAAAATCAAAACTCTATTTAGTTTTGAATTATCTTCTTCAGAGATAATTGACTCGAATTATTCTCATGCATATGCAATTTGAAAATTAAAAGAAATATTACAATTTATATATGTAAAATCCTTTATAAAAATTTACCATGTAGATTAAGTGCTAAAAAATCACTTGTGTGCGGTATACGCATGAATCGACCTCGAAGGCGGCCCGGAGCGAAATATACTATGAGTCTCTCTCCTAAAGGTTAGTTCCAATCTATTCCCCATTTGATGGCACACTGGACGATTATGACCCTAGCGAATTCATAATCCATTATCAAAAAGCTGAAGAATATACTCCACTATACAGAGAACACGGAATTTTGAATTTGCTGATGGGTAGACTGAAAGGCGAAGCATTGAGACGTATTAGCAAAGCCAATCCACGGAAAATCCATGACTTAATAAAACAAATCAAAGATTC
The DNA here is from genome assembly GCA_018881525.1 of Meteorus sp. PSUC_FEM 10030008. Taxonomy (NCBI): domain Eukaryota; kingdom Metazoa; phylum Arthropoda; class Insecta; order Hymenoptera; family Braconidae; genus Meteorus; species Meteorus sp. PSUC_FEM 10030008. Next base: position 1,000 of record JABMBR010006037.1, read on the forward strand.
TTTTAATGTCCAAAGAACATTTTCTGTTTGAAACGACGAAATAAGAAATCGAGTACATGAATACAATGAGAGCATAGCTTTATATACCTCAAGAGCCGGAGAACTATTAACAGGAATATGAGTACACCTAAAATCTAGTAATTTGCGGAACAAAGGTCTCATGGAGATAGTCGCATGCGAAGATTTGATAACTGCATCCGAGGTCTACTACCCGAATATCTAGCACAACTTTAAAGAAAATCATTCCCAGACCTTGAATCAACAATACAGGAAAGGCGACGAATCGAAGTTCATTCCGGAGAATTCCCTCGGTTGAGACAAAATGCATCATCGAAGAACGTTCGCGCGGTCGGAATATCAGCTGATTATGAAATTGATTCCGAGAATCATGCCATGCCCAGGCCACAATATGATTTTTGTGAACGTATTGGACATCGAATTGAAGAATGTTTCACAGATTTGCGAATCGACAACGCTAATATCCTTTCTCAACGCGAACCAAATTTCAACCAACAAAGACCCTGGCAACAGCAAAATGATTACCCGAATCCCAACGTACAACAAAATTACACCGCTAATAATTCTCGTTTCAATAACAATGACCCGGAAAATAACAGAAATTATTCTAATCAATATCCTCCCAATAATTATCATAACACAAGATCCGCATACAATCGTCAAACTGGGAATCATCAATCCAATGTTCAACCAAATTACAATTCACGCTCGCAAGATTATAATCAAGTATTTTGCAACTATTACAAGAATCCAGGACACACTATTTCAGAATGCCACAACGAACAGCAAGAAATCAATACATCGCCCCCTCAACAATCAGGCGCGAGCGCGAGGGGCAACGATCAAACAAATGCGCGCCCAACATCCAACGACTAAATGTTCCAGATTCGAATCAAAATCGCATTGAACTCCAAACAACTGAAGACAATAGGTTAAAGACAAGAAACGAAACTACTAACGAAATTCATGAAGCAGATTGCAAAATATTATTTACATCGGCATATCAATCACCATCCATTTTAATTCATTCCAGTCGAATGACTAGAGAAAGATCGAAGTAATACCGTATCAATCTCCGGGCGGAACGAAGTCCGCAGAGTAAGCTAGTGATTTTATATATATTGTTACGTCCAGAACGTAATCCCGCGACCGATTTACGTGCCGAAATTCGAATGGACGACGTTGACTTGAGGAATGGATTTAAGAGAGATTAAGATTGGATGCTTGTGATTTGAATTCGTAGATTCGCTTGATTGACAGATGATTGAAGATAGATCCTCGCGTCTCGTCGTTGCAACAGTTTGTCAAAATCAATTAATTTTGAATAGAGTCCAATAAGGTAGAGGGGTCGTTGCTCGCTACCGCGACCCGCAGCTGAAGTGTTCAGGAGAACGTGCTTTTAATCTCAATCGATTAAATGAACTGGTTTTGGTATTTTTATGTTGCTCTTGTGTCTGCCAGGAATGAATGTTCGCGCTGTCCGAGTGCGGTGTTGACTCTGAGCATGAATCTTGCTCCTGGGTTTTTCCTATTTCTCAACATTCAGTATATTTTATTTGATTCGGTGGGGCGGTTGGCGCCAGACGGAATGAAAAATTTTGATATATTGCTTGTCGTCTTTTGAGACAAACTCTAATGTAATACTCGAAACTGCCACAACTATGGCAAGGAAATTTATTTCTATTTTCTGATTTCCGTAAATAATCTTGCTCCTTCTTTTTTACTTTTCTGTTCTCTCGAAGTTAATTAGAGACCCTATAAGTATTAGTATGAGACTTTATAGAATTCGGGACATAGCTTCTTTTTATTCTGTTTCCAATGCTGAATTTTGAGCATCATGAATAGTGCTTGGATTACTTGCTTTTACAAATAATTTGATGCTAGCGAGAAGACCCCTCATATCATGTCCAATACCTTGTTTTTCTTCATTTTTCAAAATAAGTGCGCGATTTTCTGTGTTAAATCCGGAGTTATTATTAACGGCACGATCCATATTTAAATGGCATGCGTTAAGCTTTTCGTTATAACTGAGAACGCTTTCGTTGTTTTGTTGGCATTGACGACGTTCAAGTAGAGCAACATCATACGATTCGTTTTCTCCAAAACTAATTCGCCACGTTTGAAACAAATCTTTGGCCGATCTAATATCATGACCGTCGATCATTTTCTCAGCATGACGGACGATTTTTTTTGAAACGACCAATCCAATGAAGATTGTTTCTGACTCTTCTGGGACGTCATTAATGACTGATTTCATTTCAGAAATGGGAATCTCAACCGACATATCATTTCCATCAAACTCTATAACTGGTTCAAGTTGAGCTTTTATATCCTTCATTGTCAATGAGTTTATAGTGCTAGCTTCGCTTACAACGGACCGAACATCTTCCGGAATACTTCCATTTTCTTCCGAAAAAGATTCTACTTAGCTTTTTGATTCATTCGTTTGATCTTTCAATGAATTGATAAGATCTTCCATCTGATCCTCGTTGATTGGCATGCTGCTGTCAAATTTGGATAATATTGAATAATGGTCACTAGTCTATTCGCTTCCATCTGAACAGTACTTTTTATCACGGTATGCTGTGAAACTGCTGTCTGACATTGGATAATTTCAAATTACTTGCAACAAGATGTCGATTTTCATTTTTCGTAGTACTTTCAGAAGCACTAGCTTCAGATATCCTTCCAGCTACCACCAATTCTATGTTCTACCTCGGGTGATATTCTGGTTCTCGTCCAAGAATAATTGACTCAAATTCATTATTTATGTAAATGTTCGTCAAGATTATTTATTGTATCAATGATTTTTGTACACTTCTAACTTGAAAGTCTCTGTTCCGTTCTTTTTCTGAATTCTTCTTTCTTCGAGTTTTCTTCACTGACTGACAAATGTCAGCAAGTTCCTGAAGTGATAGAACCAACTTGTATTATTACGCTGGGGAATTATAAGAAATAGGTAGTAATGCGCCTGGTACCGAGCGGAGTGGCGTCACTCGCTTTTGTCAGCAGTTTTATGGAGAATCATATCCGTAACTACAGAGGCAAAATAAGATATAGTCAAAACTTCCGTGTGAATTTCGTTTGAACTCGGAGAATGCTGCTTTTTGTCAAATATATATCTCGATAGAGAATATAGTCTTCAGAAACCTCTAGGAAGAAAATAAATCTGTTTTTCTGTATCGCAACGCCCATGAAAATGTTAGGAAAAAATCCTATATTTTAATGCAGTCAGGTCTAGCACCCAAATTTTTATGAGTTGTATGGCTTCACAATAGAAGATTATGACGAACTCTTCGGTTTAACAGAAGGCTATGAACACTCGTCGCAAATTCTGATATGTTAGTAAATCGGTTGATATGAGATTAATGAATTCGAAATGAGATCCACTATAATTGAGGTTTTAAATCAAAATTGCATCCTCATCCGAAGCGGAGACAGATATTTATCTGTGTCATCAAATTTAATTGAAATTTATGGGAAAAAACATCCTTCTTCCATTATTGCTTGCATGAAGGTCTAATTTGCCATCAAAAAAATTACCGGAAAGATATTACCGTGCCGTATGGCCGTGCAGTATGGCCGTGGCGGCCCTTGCGGCATTGTTAGTCGCCCCGATGTATATCCCGATGTATATGTATACATATATATTTTACTTCGTCACGACTGTGAGTCCATCTAAAGATGATGCATATTTTTATGCCTCGGAAAACAGAACATTACGTACCTAGCGAGGTAAAGTAAGAAATGTCTAAGGTCACATGTAAATTGTCGTCCGAGGCGAAGCCGAGGTCGACGAATTTGTGATTTGATGCTTTCTTATTTACTTCCCGATGTGCGTATACTATTCTTTTGTCCGCCGAAGGCGAAAAACGAAAATTTTGTTTCGCGCAGCGGAAGAAAATCACGTTTTTTGAGCTAATATTTGTTCATATTTCCAGCAAAAAATTTCTCACAAAGTTGGAATTTCGGATAGGACTAGTAGAATACCTAATTCATCCATCTGAGATTATCGCAAAATGAAAGTATTCCACTTTACATGAGTTATGTTCATTATAAAAAGGGGCCGGAGTTTTTGACTAGATAGTATTGTGATGTGTCGGTGTAACAATACCTTCATTCGATATTAACACGTACCACATGGGAAGTTCACACATAGTCATTTACATCATACCGTGTCCGAAAAAATTGTTCGCAGTGTAGGAGTCCAAGATTCAAAGTTTTAACATGAATCCGTTGCATAGAATGTGGCCAGGTATTAATAACATTCAAAAAACATCATAGTCTGGTATATCAAGAGCAACTGTAGTTATAGTGATTCCTCATGTCGAATGATGACTATGATTGAACTGAACTCGAAATATCAACTTCCAACATTGTGGAAGTTTCAATAATTATGTTACTGATGATAATTTTTTGTATGTCAGGCAGATTATCACGACTTTACGTGAATCGTCAATATTATATTCTCAGGGTATCACCCTCAACGTCCAATCGTATATCATTGAAATATTGATTATTGTAGAAAAAATATCAATAATTGATAGGAAATATTACTACAAAAATTTTATTCATTTCTGAATCTATATGTTCAATGCCGCTATCAATAATTGAAAAAAAAAGGATGCAATGATGCCAAAAAAATGATATTTTTTCACTTTTAGGGAAGCGCAAAGAGTTTTCGATACACAGATAGCCTCCACAATTTTGAACGTGTCCATCTGGCATGCATGTCTTCATCCATATTGAAATGGGTTCATGCGCAACTGGTTATCCCAATCCTGTCCCAGATCTGAACACCGGAGTTTATGTCGATACACACCTGCTGCGTATTATGAGAGTAAAATTATTGATGTGAGATTCGACGTTTCCGATCTTTTCGGAACGAATGTTACTGCAGCTAATATTTTAGGTGTTTGCATGTGAACAAGTCACAAGATTGGCAGTTTTCCCAATGTCGAATGGAATACAAAATTTCAGATATTATCTCCGACTATAGTATTTTTTAACAAAAAGCATATTGCACAATATAATACACCATGATGTAAATATCGACATCTCATGAGTGAATATCGATTGACAATGGAAATTAAACTAAAGAGAAATTTGGTTTGCAATACGATGAACTCACGTTCGTTCTTGCATTTCCTTCCGCGTTATGGGATATACAATATGTGTTGCGACCTAAATATATTTTATGTCGCATAGGCAATTGAGTTCATTCTGTTAGTTATTTATGTACTAATTAAGCTTAAGGCAAACACATTAAGGGGGTTGGGATGAGGAATTTTGGTTCGACATCTGCATCGTCGTTAAGTTTATGATCGAACACGTGTTTTTTAATAGAACAATAGTAAATATACTCATGTACCTAATTTCTTAATTATATTTGAAATTCGGATTAATATTTTTGGAGACAGAGCCCAAATACTGGCTCATTATCAGGAGAACCTTGTCGCCCCATGTACCCTCAGTAAAACTGTATTCAGGTACATGTACATCTTCTTTTCTTCTTACTTTAAGGCAGCACCCACCAATGATGTTGCTCATTATTATCGAAGCACCAATAGTAAGGTACAATCTAGAATTAATAATTTCCCACCCTAGTCTGTAGGCAACGTATTTCAGAAAATATAAATAGTGGTGTATCTACGAAAAGCAGCAGTACTCTTCGAAAGAATAATACCATATATACCGATTCCAAAACAAATACCATTTATAAACCTCACCTTTCGTTTGAGTTGATAGAATAGTGTTACACTTTTGTAATATCATCAAATATTGTACGAGTTTGAATATTTCATTTTGTAATGAAATTAGATGCTCATATCGAGCTATATATACGATCCAAATAACACCTTCAATTCATTAAACCAAATACTTGATTGATCGTAAAAAATCGGTTGAGAATATTCGTTGAATATTAAACAATATGTATCATCAGTATTGATGTCAAATCATTCAAGATCTTAGCCAAATAACAGGTCCGCACACATATTTATATGCACAACAAATAATTGCAAATTACGTCCAAGTCTTTGACGTATCATGCAATGAAACCTAAAACTTACGGAAATGTACTGTTGCGATTTGAATGAGAACTGGAAATACAAAGAGACCCAACAACAAAAATTAGTAATTCAATGTTACATACCTCTTGTACCAGTTTTTCGCCGGACACTTTTGTTACCACCGGAAACTCTAGCACTCTGTGATCTAGCCGCAACCTTGCGTTTCCGTGTGGGTGTACTGCTGCTATCTGGTGTTCCACTTCCGCTACCACAGTCTTGTTCGTTTTTATCACGTTTCTCTTTCTCTTCTGAGGATGGCATATTGCCAAGCATCTGTTCTATACTTGAAAAACCAGGGGCGCATATCGAAGCTGATCGCATCCTCCTACTTTTTTGCGTGTTGTCGTTCATCTTGGTTTGTGATCTTTTGCGGTTGTACTTTCAAGCTTGCCTCACTATATGAATCAGAATGATTTTTACATGAATTTCAATTTTTTTTCCAATGGACACAACTGATTTCCATAGTTTCAAAGAATGCCTGTTTCTCCATGTATGCACGATCGTTCATTGAATTTGGAAGTGAATGAGAAGTTAGCACAGGCAAAACAGTGACTTGTGAATTACAAGAAAAATGAAAATTTGTGTCCGTACTTCATTAACATCCGAAGACATTCGTCATTACCCTTGTCATAACTCAAATCATGTTTGTCATCATGATAATTCTACTACTGTATTTTGAAGTTATAAACCTTCTCATCTTTATTATCCCGATACTTAGTCATGGGCAGGAATCATATGGACTACGTTTTTCTCAGATTCAACGGCGAGTATTTATGAAGAATCGAGGAAGAAAAGCACCCCATTCGAATAATACTTTAAAAATCAAGGCTAGAACAGAGCATTATGGAACAACGGAAAATGAATTGTTTCTGGCGTGAATAGATTTGAGATCTGATAGGACACAGTCAGCAAAAAAAAATTCTCGTCGTCAGTGATATTACACATGTTCAAACTTTTTTACGGGAACATATTATGCACTGAAAACGTGCTGACCAAGAGAGTTACTTAGAAAGCATGAAAAATTCTTACTGCGGAAATATTGCTGTTGTGCTCACAGTGACCGAAGACAAGATATTGAACTAAATGGAGAAGGCATAATTTGAGAAAACCAATGACATAGCATATGTTTCCGTCATGATTATTATCAAATAATATACGCGTCTGTTTTCATGCGTTGAGTTTTCACTCGATACTCTCCCACAAACTCACAAATAACGACAGCCTATATCGAACCGAGCCTCCCCCCCTTCCCCCGCCAAAGCTATTAATAGCATCGATAACACACTCCGGTCATCATACTATGATGTTCTAAACAACAGTTACAAAAGCAGGTTGATTTTCACGTTAAGTGTCAGGATTTCTGTAAGTTATCGTAAAAAAAATGAATTGATTGTTGCAACTGTGATATTCAAGTGATTGAAGCAGTCATTGATGATAGCTGTGAAAATGGAATAGGAGATAATTCACTACAAACTTCCTCATTCCATTGGCGTTCTTAAGTTTCGCAAGAAACATTGAAAAATTGAATTGTAGATAGCCTTTGGATCAACGTTGATGAAGATTTTATTACAATTAGATGCGTGAGAAAATTAATATTGATTTTCAATATTCTTACGCATCTCTCAATTTGATCACATATGTCACTACTTGAACGGAACAGGTACTCATGCACTCGCTAGAATGAATGATCGAGATTAGCGCACTGAAATGCGTCGAAGCAAGAACTGAATGAACACCAGTTGTGACTGCTTAATCGTGTACGGTCTATTCCTGTTGGATGAAGTGACAGTATAGACACTTGCCACTCGTGTCGCTACTATCCAACTGCAGCTAGTGGTGGTGGTGCTTCCGCGGTGGCATTGATCAACTCGACATAATGAGCACATGCGTGATGAATGTAGGTCTGAAGTGATACCTCTGTGTTGAACTCCCAATGAAACAGAATCATCTATTTCGTGCTCAGGATGAAATTGAACGTAAAGCTAGTATATGAAAGTCTAACCCCGTCATCTAGTTTCAGGGACAACAAACATCATGAATGACAGATTCCCATTGGGTTATGGTGATTTGCGACCTAATATCAAATATCCGCGGTGATGAATTTTTCCCGTCCACAAATAAAACGAAATCATATTGGAACGTGAAAATCGAATTCTTGGTAGTTTTATTCGGCATATCTGAATCTGTGAGAATCGCCTGTGAGCTAGACGATGGTGTGGAGTACATATTATAACTCATATATATTGTTGTGCCAGAACCAAATTCTATTACACGATTCCGATCACGCGGGAGTCATATAGAGAGTCGATGCATAACTGCTCTTGATGATCACTGAACATTTCATCGCAGAGTTCCATAAACATTTGGCACATTGTTGCGCCACATCGCAGCTGTTCCACGACAGTAGTCTCGACTGCTGACACAAGATACTTTCGTCGGGCGTATCACTTTTCGATGTGCCGCACTCCTACTTTGTTGAATTAGTTGGAGAAGAATCGCGGGATAGGACAGCATTGAAAGAACATTCAAGAATGAGTGAAACGTCAGTTGTAATAGCTGAATCAGTTCAAGAGCGTAAATTTCCTTCACCGTCAATTTTCCAGCAGTTTTGTCAGAGAGCCATAAGGAATTATTCACGTGATGAAAAAAAATTTCCATGCTTTGGGTTAACGTGGGAGTGCGAAAATTTCCAATGCGATAACAGGCAATAGGACAATATTGCTCATAACAGTTCATACATCCAAATGGGACTTCCAAAATTTGGAAACGGACATCTTCTCTTAGAAATCTTAATTCTTCATATTCAACAAGTATTTTCATACCTGCTTAATAGCTGTTTCAACATTGTTAATTCTCAGAAACTTTGCGCATCGTATGATTATAATGAATTTTTTCTCTGGAAACTATAATGATGAATTTGTGAGTATGAAGCAAGAACACCATTGAGTTAGTAGGGGGATATTGGGAAAAAATTCCGATTTCATTCAACGTAATTGATGATAAAATAGAAAAACCTGTAAAGTAATTCCCAGTCTGAACAATATAAAATAATGCATAGAGATTAGTATCAACGAATAATATTGAGTAGTATTTTTGTGACTCACATTTACTGAATATACTCTGAAATATTATCAAATGTAGTTGAAATTATCATCGTTATCCTCGGAGTATTTTCAGATCAACGCCAAACAAATCCTGTGAACCAAAGACTGGTCTGTTATTCGGGTTCTCAAAATTGAAATAATATGAAAACTCATTCTTCATCATCAAATTTTCGTGCCAATACACACGTGAATCTTCCGTATACTGCATGCATATTGATGTAGAGCATGCAGCGCATTTCATCCTTGGTGTTGATATTTCCCAGTCTCGGACTGTAAACACACACCGCTGAAGTTGATGTTTATTCAATATTATGAGTAGTATTCGTAGCTTTTTAAGCTTAATACAGAGGTGGATTCTAAGTTATATGTTATATGATAGTTCGTTCAATTCAATCTTACGAAAAAAATAATTTTCAAGCTTCTATCGTAGACTTTGTATCTTTCACAAATAATTCGACAGCAAAATTTTTAGAACAGAATATTCGTTACTTTGCACCTCATTGGTAAAAGGCTTCGTAGATTATTCGGATCTTCTCTTTACCAAGTATGTTTGAAGACTGGACGCTTTTGTTCAAATTATCACTCAATTTTTCGGCTCATCGTCTTGTGCCTGCAAAATGATCTCTTATATCGAAGACAGACTCATCACGGGATTTCCTTTCATCTGAAATCATAATGTAAGAGTAATCAAAATCTTCACAACCAATTGAGGATTCTAACGATTCATGAACTCATCTCTGAATTGTGATGATTACTCGCTGCATTATTATGTAAAGAAGGTTGAGTCGAATTCAGTGTTTGGAGGATGCATGAGAACTGTTGTATCGGATTCTTTGTTCCAAGAATAGTTTCTTTTTGTGAAGACTGAAGAAGGGCTCAAACCGTTGAAGATGATTTTTCGGTATATTGGAAATGATGAGAATCGCTGAAGAAAGAATATACTTTTCTTGCAAGTGTGCTGAAGCTCCTCAAAGAAGGGATAGTTCTACAAGCTCGTTAAAAAGTTATAACATTTATAAGATTCAACAAATAAACACATGGTCAAATGGAAAACATGCTATCAATCACTTTCAAATTGAAAAAAAACAATAAAATTTTGATGTGAAATTCCAAAAATTTCAAGTCGATAAGTTAAATATCGAAGAAACATAAAACCGAATAATAATTGGCAGTTTCAATATTGTTTAGAGAGAAAAAAGATAGAAACCAGTGATACTTGCTGCACTCTCGGATGAACGATATGAATTGCAACGGAAACGTGACAACGCTGCGGAGATCATACGAGAGAGGAAATGAAATACGACTATAGTAAATCATGAGTTTGCTATAAGATACGTTGGTGCGGAAATTTGGACGTAAATGAAGTAATTGAAATATGGAACGGCAAAAATTCAAACATATCACATTAATTGAATATCTCCATAAATTTTTCATGAATTTGCTTAAATATTCTCTAATACAATATGGAAAATATCAAATAATATTACATTTTCAAGCATGTCATCCATTTCTAAGATTGTATAACAACAACAACAACAACAACAACAACAACAACAACAACAGCAGCAGCAGCAGCAGCAGCAGCAGCAGCAGAAGAAGAAGAAGAAGAAGAAGAAGAAGAAGAAGAAGAAGAAGAAGAAGAAGAAGAAGAAGAAGAAGAAGAAGAAGAAGAA
>JABMBR010006038.1:0-63093 GCA_018881525.1 Meteorus sp. PSUC_FEM 10030008
AAGTATTGAATTTTTGAATAAAATGTATAGAATGTTTTTTGTAGAAAATTGCATTTTTTACAAATTTTACCTAGACATTTTCTTCATTCTCCCAGCCGTTTAGGAGATACCGGCGAAAAACTGTATTTTGCAATGTTTCACAATTTTTTTGCGAACTTTCCTGATGGCTACGAACCCTGATTTTTTGGGCCATTATTATATGTATTATTACGAAATTTTCCACGTTGGTTTCGTTTATTCAGTCCAAATGGTAACATTTCAGCTTATTTGACTGGACTAACTTGAAAATTGGGCTAATCCATTATTTGGTGATTTCAAAACAAATGACGCTATGCCGTTTTCTCACGGACAGAGAACTCGGTGGGGCGCATCATTCTCCCCCGTTCTCCCAACTGCGATCATTTCCATTCAAATCTTACGCCAGCACAAACGTGTACAGCATCAACATTTCAACTACGCAATCAAATATTGTTTTCCATATATTATTACAAAGAAGTGGTTCTGACTCTCCAACCGATCTAAAAATGAGTATAAATCTGTTACTATGAATGCAATTTCCTATTGTGTTGTATCGATGAAAAAGAAGTTGACATTCTTTTGTTTTCGCTGATTGCTATACGTAGTTGATCAACTTACATTGTAAGCTTGTGCGAGATTTTGTCTCTTGATCGAAGACGAACCAGTCCAATTACATTCGAGGATGTTGAGAATCAAAACAAATTGTGCTCTTACCATATATGCAGAAGAGCACGCATTCGGTGCTTTCACTATATACTGGCGTAACTCGGAACTCGTTGATTGTTCCCATTCATACAACAAAGATCCAGAAGGTCGGCGAATTGATGTAATGCCATCGATTTTTCATGATGTGGGAAATGCTCCCTTGAGCCATTCGTACAATCTCATCGGAATTACTCTGAAATCCATCGAAAAAGTTCTGATTGTGAGTATTGACCATGAGAAGATTTTACGTTTTGAATATTACAATATTTATAGAATATTTTCTAGGATGGCGGTTTCCCATTTTTGCCAAACGATCATTTGTTCTATCGCTGTGGTAGTGTCGAAGAGGACACCTATCATACCGAGTGATTTGTTTTCATATCTTTCATTTCAACTATCGAACTCTTGAAAATATCTCTTTCTAGGCTGCTCATAAAATTAAACCGCAGTGTGTTGAACTTATTATTGATGGTAATTTTTTGATCACATCAAAAGGATTGGAAAATTTGGGAATCGCGACATCACTAACTGGTACTTCAGAGAAAGATGCGACAAATTCTGCTTCCAACACAGATGAACAGACATATCGTCATGATTCACCACAGTATTCAAATATGAAGAAATGGTTTCAATACTACATAGATGATGTAATTTTTTATCGATTCGAAGTTCATTCACATGAAATATTGAAAATTTTTGTTTGATGTCCAGGTATTTTATGAGGTCTGTTTACAGAATAAAGATGAGATCTTGGATCATCTAACCGCAACGATAGGAGAGAGGACAATAAATTCAATCTCAACCACTAGTGCACCATCATCGACCACTGTACCACAATTTATTCCAAACCATATTGAACTGAATTATATTCAGCGCATGAGTGAAACTTTTGGAATAAATTGGGTACCAGAACAACGAATCCACCAGAAATGAGCCGGGAGCCTTTCTTTCAAGACAATACGTATAGAAGACAAATTTCACCGTCCCCGAGAAGTAATCGCAACATTCTGTCACAACAATGTGTGACACAACAATACAAGACCAGCCATCATTGTAGATGTCCATATTTTGGTGGTATACAGATACATGGACATTAGTGTACCAGGCCACAATCACGTCCCGACAATTCTGAAACACTCCAGGAAGTGCAAAAAAAGTAAATATTAATCGAGATAGTTGTCACTGTCAATCGGACGCTTTTCTGATCATATACCTGCCTATCTCTTCATAATTCCAAGTTAACAGGCTCGAATGCAACATCGGGCCCTTTTCAATATTGATTTCAGATTGTTTTCTTTCTTTTCCCAAAATGTACCATATTCACATACGTATGGTATAATTTTACCAGATAATTAATAGACGAATTTCAATATAACTTTCTATCTTTCTTCCGAATCCCATTCCTCCAATTTTATCATGTGATGAATTCCAAACAAGTTATAACCATATCTTCCTATATATCATCAAGAAATATAAAGTAGTGAATCGAGTTGGTATGAATGTCTAATGTGACATGTAACATTTCAGAACAATATGATATGCAGAAGAATTTTTTTTGAATTTATCATATCCGTATGAAAATGATTCCGAGTTAATGGCGAGTGTGGCAGCATGGAAAACCGAATAAGCCGTACAGAAGTCTGGGTATAAAGAGTGAGCCCCATTTGTATGTTAAGATATTTACAATTCTAATATGACACGAAAGAGCTGAGGATTGCCAATCGACAGACTAACAACGCCAGCTCGAGTACCACAATTTTAGAGTATATTAAAAATCCACCGAACAAATAACAGTAATAATTGTACTTGATAATTCATCGAGAATATTGATTGTGGTTACCATGTCTTACAGATGATTGGTGATATGAAATGAATGGGGAGCAATCGAAAAGTATGTATCGCAATCACTGCAACAGATGCTCTACATCTGGACTGTGCTGTTAAATAAGATGAACTACGCTTCATCTATCTATAATGGTGGTTGAAAATAATTTCGAGAGAACTACGAAACTTATCCTGTAGTAAACAATGAGACTCAATCACTGAATAAAATTAAAATTGGGACAAATTTTTTCCATACAATGTTCGGTGCAAGTATCACGTCCTATAGCTCTTTTGTTGAAGGTCAGGCCACATTTTGATGGAAACTCTCAATGAAATATAGTGTAAAGAAGAAAATTAATGATCAAAATTCGATTACAGTATTGATGAAATACTCTTCGATGTACAATGTGGAAAACGCCTGTTAATTCCGGGTATTAAGCTGACTTTTGTAGTCCACTACAGACATTCTAAGATTGTAAATAAAATGTTAGCAATCGTTGGCATCATAATCGTCACTATCCCAATGTGATATGTGCTTAGTCATTTTGTTAGGCCACATATTGGAAGGGAGAAATGAATGATATTTTTCATACAAAAAAATTCCGAGAATCGGTACTCAAAAAAGTAAGACTCTCTAACTTGTTCATTATCAATAATACACAGAATAATAATAATAGTTCACTTAGTATACAAAAATTAAAATTGAGTCAATCTGCTTCATCCTTTTCTATCGTAAATGCGGGGTTCACATAACTATCATTGTTTGGTACTCCCTCATTCGTCACTGTGACATCTTCCAGGTCATCAGTAACTTCAATGTATTCATAGAAGTATGCCATGATTGCAAAGAAAACCATGCCAACGAACATAAGACCAGCAAACAGGAAAAACTCGTTTGCCTGGAAAGAAGATTAAGAACCCATATAGTATTGTCCACCAGAAAGTGCATCGCCACTTGGATCGTAAGTAATATTGAAATAATTACCTGGCTGTTGAGAATCTTCGTTTGCGCAATGATGACAATTATTAGATTGCCCACCGCGATAGTAAGCAGCCAAGCTGCCTGCAATAACGACTTCATACTAGACGGTGCTTGAGTGAACGCGAATTCCAATCCGGTCACAGCAAACAAAACTTCAGCCATCGCAATGATGATATATTGGGGGACCAACCATAACATATGCATTGAATTCGGTGGCGTTACAGTAACTAAATGGATATGTGTGCTTTCATCAGATGTATAAATTTGTAGAGTATAGACTCCACCGAGTTTGATCGAAATTGTACCAACAATTTTGCCATTCACTTCAACATCATAATCTCCTCGATTTGGTTGGATCAGTTTGCTTTCTTGAATGAATTGCTTGTCTGATTTCGTTGTTTCAAGCCAAAACTCCGCTTTTGATTTCTGGATCAGTTGTATAATTGTCCCGGTGTTGTTTGAAAGATTATAAGTGAGCATTCTTAAAGTTGGATTTCCTCTCGCGGATTTTTTCACATCATCGGTATAACTATAAACAGTACTGCCAAGAACATAAGACCTTGCCACGCCTTCTTTCACATCGAATTTCCCTGAAAATTGAATGATTCCAGCAAACAAACTACGACAATGAGGAAATCTAACATTGACATATCATTTGTTAATGTGACTTACCAGATATTCGATTCTCACCACACATGCTAAAGTCAGCAGTGTATTCAATGGACTTTTCACCTAAAAGTGGCATGTTTGTGTCTGCCCACATGTCGAAGGAATCTATTGTATGTTCTTGGTTGTTCATGTTGATTTTGATACTGCAATTTCTTGGATTGAAAATTCTCAATTGGGCGATACCATTTGACGGTAAAGTTGGGTAAGTTTTCTGCATGAAAAATGTTAATTATTGATAATGATCTGTAGCAGATATCACGTTAAATACTTAATTATCAACGTCTATTACCTGTAGTTCCAGTTCAACGAGAGCAGCCACAATGAAGGCGACGCCAGCTAAAATTCCACCTGATACCAACTTCTTCAATGGTGTATTGATGAAATGAATTTTAGCCATCAATGGATAAATGCACGTTTCAAACAATGGTATAAAAATGAGAATGAGGAAGGGGTCAATGACTTGCATCTGATCAGGTTTGATGTAGTAGAACCCGACGTCGCCATCCATTCGTGTGGCTTGGAAAGTCCAACGAGATCCTTGCTGTTCGTAAAGTGCCCAGAAAATTGGAAGTGGTATGAATAACTTAACAATTCGCAGTGATGACTTCAAGTCCGAGATGAGTTTCACATCAAACTTATTAGCTGCATAATCGAGCCAGTGTTCACATTTCATGTTTTTCTTTACAATTTTATTACGAATTGCATGCTGAAATTATTGACATTGTTGATCAAACGTTCATTTTTATAAAAATTTTTCCATATTATTCTACAGATGTGAAACTCACAAACATACACTTCCCAACATCCAACATCAAATTTCCTTCAGGTTCGTTAATTTTGTATAAACGTTTTCCAATTATGAAGATCACTGTCGAATATAAAAGTGAAAAACAATTGCATTATTGACTGATCTTACAATTGTAGTGCAATTTATAGTTTCATCATGTAAAGAAAAACTGAAAGATAATAATTTTGATAAAGTACCGATTGAGAGTGTCATCAATATTGCTGGCATAAGAAACGCTGCAGAATCGCATGTTGTATCACCAAAGCATTCAATGCTATTCCGCAATTCTGGTGTCAAAAGTGCTGAGAATAATGAGCCAAAATTTATCGTGAAGTATAAAACCGAAAAAAATGTTATCAGATGTTTCTCCTGCTGTGGAAGAACAAATTGCTCGCCACCGAATGCTGCAACGCATGGCTTGATACCGCCAGAGCCTATGGCAATCAATAACAACCCAGCTATTGATAACTCCCTGAGAACAAATTGAATAAAAATCCGTGACTATGTCTCTTAGGTACACTTGGATCAATGGAATTGATGAATAACTCTCATACCTTATTGGAAGATTGAAAATGGGCACAGATGTTGCAGACAAAAGATACTGACCAAGTGCATAAATAATACTGAGGTAAAGAATCGTTTTGAATTTTCCCAACCAAGTATCAGCAATTATTGCTCCAATCAGTGGGAAAAATGCCACAAGCATTGTGAATGTATGGTAAATGACAGTAGACATGTCATCATCAAATCCCAGTTTGCTCCGGAAGTAGAGCGCCAGGATAACTTAAATCAAATATCTAGAATTATTATTTAGAATCTCTCGCACTTTTTGTCCAATTTGACTAAATATTACCTCGCATTCCATGGTAGGAGAAACGCTCACAGCATTCATTGGATACAATGAAGAAGACCGACTTTGGATATTTGAGTTTCCGTGAAAGCTGTTGAAAAAAAGTTGTGATGAAACCATTAGTAGCACAAGGAATAACTCATGATTGCGCGAGATAAGTGAGAGTGTTCAAATATTTATAATTTCATTCCGTCACTCTACGTACATTCAATGCGAATCCTCTTTAGTATTTGTATATTTTGGAATCCTGTATGAGGAAATATACAAATACCCTTAATAGAGATTATTATTTGATCATAATTTGACTCAATTAGAGAATAAAGATCACACGATAGTTAAATATATAACCTAATAGTCATAAAGATAAATGTGATGTTTGACGAACGACTGCGCACCTTTCGACAGTGTTTATACTTATAATAATAAACGTGGCAAAAGATAAATGAAAGCAAACCTATTCCAGACATTGTTATATGTGCACTAATCTCTGAATTGAGGACAAAATTTCATAGAAATAATTCAAACATATCAACTATCATTCTCTATTTATTCCAACAAACTTTTGTGTCATGAATATTTTTTCGTCTGCAATTTTCCTCCTTTCAATAATTACCACTGAAACTTATTTCTTGTTATAATCAGATTTCAAATTCTTCCAAGTCCTCGACTTTATCTGGAAATAAGTGAAGTTGCGATTCGAATCAGAATTTTGACGGAAAATACTTGGAGAAGTATAACTGAATAAACATTATCCATCAATATCATCTGACAATCAATTTATTTCTCGAACTGAAATAAATATATCAATCTCAGTTGATTGGAATTTATTTATCTGTCAACAGAATCATCGCACATGGATTGAGATAAAATCACCAACTCGTAAAAATGAGAAAAAAAAATGATTAGAATGAATTTTATTATAGAGGAAAAATGCCGATGATTGGAATTTGTCAATAATGTTTTCCCATAACTCAAGTATTTTACACATTAGCTATTTCACTTTATTTCATATAGCACTGATAACTTCATTTCCCAATGAACACAACATTGATCGAACCGAAAATCATACACTCCATGAATAATAATATTCAAAGAAAAAAGTCACAGTCGACATACCTCCTCTTGCTTCTCTTCGATCGCACCCATTGTGTCACTCTGTTGGAAATTTTGGATTCACAGCTATATATAAAACGATGAAAGAGGAAATGTTACATCAGTGGATTTAGCCTATCACCACAAAGTAAAATTTCTTGATAAAAAATCAATTATATGAACGTCAATTTTGGATAGTCAAAGATCTTAATCTCTGGTATGTGAATGAGATTGTAATTCTCAATAATACTTGTATTGTACCGTACATAATCCCACCAATAAGAAGAATATTCATTCAGTGGCCATAATATATGGAGTAAAAACTAGGTGAATATCTAGGTACTAATGGCACGCGGCATTGTAACGTTCTGACATTAATGATAGATACAAATCATTACACTGACATTTCGAAATTTCATGGATGATGAAACTTGTCGTGAATAGGAATAATCCAACTAGGAGATATATTG
Organism: Meteorus sp. PSUC_FEM 10030008; assembly: GCA_018881525.1. NCBI lineage: Eukaryota > Metazoa > Arthropoda > Insecta > Hymenoptera > Braconidae > Meteorus > Meteorus sp. PSUC_FEM 10030008. The sequence goes on from JABMBR010006038.1 coordinate 7,398, forward strand.
CACATCGTGAGATATAAATGCCTCGGAGCTTCATTTTGAACTTTATTATATTTTTGATTAATCAATATATGACGACAAGAACCTCCTGATAACAATTTTTTAGTCAACGTTCAAGGTATGACCCACCGTGGTAATACCGCCAGTTCATTTATCACAAGCATGTGATCTGAGTGCATACGAATATTTTTCTCAATATATTACACCCCAAACGAAAACAAATATTCGTGGTAATCCTGGTGATTGCGATTACTTGGTTTGAAAATTTGATTTATTGTGATAATCATCCATAAATGAATTGACATACCTAACTGTTTCCTCATCGATTCAAACTGACGTATCAATCATCCACATTCAGATCGCAATTTATCATCAGATAATGAAATTTCTTCCGCATTCATTGACACAAACGTGATTTATTCCGCATGGTTTTATTTCAAATGCCTTGAGGAAACTGATCGAAGAGCAAAATCGAATTGGAGCATTCGAAACAATCGAAACTGATTACTTTGACATCAACCGAAAACCGCTTACAGATTCAATGCAGCGCTTTTATTCTGAGAAAAGATGAGAGCGTTCCTCCGGCACGTGTTTGTAAGCATAATCACAAATATAAACTACCAATATCTCGTTGAACTCACAACGAGTTCCGAGTAATTATTACAATGGTGGCGATTTCTTTCATTTGTGAGGGAATGCGGAAATATACGGAAGTACACGATGTAGTGATAAGGAGTAATAGGTATTTCGATAATGTGGGATAATAATAAGAACAATGCATAACATAACGTTTACGAACAGAATTCAACTTGGAACAGTTCGCATGAGTGAAGTCGATCAAATTTGATGAAGTTTTAGAAATTTCATGATGTGTAAGTGAAGAAAAAAAATTATTTTAAATGTTTGTTTATATATCCAATATTTATATTGAAAATGTGAGTCAGAATAACGAGAATTATTTATAGGCCATTTTCGTATTGCCGTAGTATGGGGATCGTTTTCAACGCTATCACGAAAGTTTCATACTGACATAAACAAAATTATCTATTGAGACACTTGAAATTTTAATTAACAACGCGTTCTAGGACTCAGTACTTTGGACACACGTGAATTTCACAAGAAATACGACAAGTAATAAATTATCAGTTGTTATCGTTTTTTGATTGATTATCTGGATTCTCATAATTGACATTGTTTATAAACACCGTAGAGGGGAAAATACGAATACCACGTGACAATTCTTTGTGTATATATTATATATTTTTGGAAAAATTCACTGTTTTAATGATTTAAAATACAAATTTAACTATCATTAAATATATAAACAAATACATGTCGTTGCAAATTTATTCATCTATATTCCTACCATATATTTGTAAATATATGTGCAAAGCAGGAATTCGTAAAGATTTTGAATATTAATAATCAGTCAACAAGGTAACAGTTATATCAATCCACATCATCACTTTTAGCTACAAATGACGGATTGACTCGACTCCCGTGTTCGTTCAGAATTATTCCATCATGTATATCCGCAATGACGGGAATGTCTTCTTCGTCGATGACTTTAACGTATTCGTAAAACAACGCCATAACTCCAAATATGATAATGTCAATGATCATAAGTCCAGCGAACAAAAAGAATTCGTGTGCCTGAATGAGGAAATTTCAATAGAATCAGTCTCATTTCATATCAATAAATTAAAGTAAGAAATATCAAATCATATCATAAGCTGATTCTTACCTGTCTCTCGAATATTTTTGCCTCTGCAATAATTACTACGATGACATTGCCAAAAGCAACAGTGAGTAACCATGCAGCTTGCAATAGAGATTTCATACTGACTGGTGCTTGAGTGAATGCAAATTCTAATCCAGTTACAGAAAACATAACTTCTGCCATTGTAATTATGATATTTTGGGGGATCAACCACAGTATATGCAGTGAGTTTGGTTCTGTCACTGTGACAAGATGAGTTTTAGTTGCGTTTTTAGTTGAGTGAATTTCAAGTGTATAAACTCCACCGAGTTTCAACGTAATCGGATCAACTTTGATGCCATTAACTTCAATATCATAAGTCCCCGGGTTAGGGTTGATGAAATTACTATGCGCAACTGATTGCGAATTATTGGTTGAAGTGCTCAGCACAAATTTAGTCTTTGATTTCTCAATGAACTTTACATTTGTTTGCGAATTATTATTATAAGTAATTATTCTCACAGCTGGATTGCCATCATCCGCTTTATTGACGTGATCTTCAAACCCGTATAAGGGTCCCGCAATTACATAGGACATCGCAGTTTTCTCTACCACAGTCATCGTTCCTACACAGGCAATGTATGAATTGAACGTCTGTAATTGGACTAACAAGATATAAACGTACCTGACGTGTTCTCTTCACCGCACATCGACAAGTCGGCAGTGTAGTGAATTGTTTTGTTTCCATTCACTCTCAAATCTATATTTTTGTACATATCAAAGGAATCCATCACAAATGTCTCATTATCCAAACTGACTATTATATTGCAATCTCTTGGATTGAAAATTCTCAATTGTGCCATACCAGTCGATGGCAATACTGGATATGTTTTCTGAAAAATCATAACATAGAAATGTGCAAATTTTCAATCAATATGAATTTGGAATAAAATTGAAAATTCAATACCTCTAGTTCTAGTTCAACTAAAGCGGATACAATAAATGCGACTCCAGCCAAAAGTCCTCCAGTGGTCAATTTTTTCAATGGCGTATCGATCAACTTTATTTTAGCCATCAACGGATAAATACAAGTTTCGAACAATGGTATGAACAAAAGTATGAGTAGAGGGTTGATGACTTGGAGTTGATCGGGTTTGATGAGATAACTTCCCACCTGTCCATCCATTCGCACTGCCTGAAAAGTCCAACGAGATCCTTGTTGGTCGAATAGCGCCCAAAAAATTGGAAGTGGTATAAACAATTTCAAAACTTGCAATGACGATTTGATATCCGCAATGAGTTTCACGTCATAACGATCGTCTGCGTTATCGAGCCAATGTGCACGTTTAGTACCCTTCAGAGTAATTTTATTGTAAATTCCATGCTGTAACAGAATGTAATACCTGTCACTTGGTCTTCAGCATGTATAATATTAGTCTGATTAACATCTACATGAATGATCCGAAAGACAAATTACTCACTGCGATACATTTCCCCACTTTCAACACAATATTTCCTTCTGGTTTTTTCATCCTATATGCCGACTTTCCAATCACGAAGATAACTGCGAGTTGGAAATATGTTATTTCATCCAGGCATAATTCATTCTTTATTTTTTCTTTTCGTTCTCATATGAAAAAACGGAATTGAAATAAATTACCAATTGAAAGTACCATCAATATTGCAGGTAAGAGGAATGCTGCTGAATAACATGTTGTCTCGCCAAAACACTGGATCCCATTACGTAATTCAGGCGTAAGAAATGTAGAGAGTAAAGAACCCGAATTGATTGTGAAGTAGAAAACAGAGAAAAACATTGCCAAATATTTCTCTTGCTGAGGGAGGACAAACTGATCACCACCAAAAGCTGCAACGCAAGGTTTGATGCCTCCCGTACCCACGGCAATCAATAGTAGTCCGGTTAATGACAATTCCCTGTGAATAGATCAAACTTTAATTCTAATAGGTTCAATTTTCATGGAGCAGTTCACGTCATTTTCTACATCCATTGACTTAGTCCTTCATGTATTTATATGCAATCAAATTCTATAACATCGTGTACTTGACTTTACATAACGAATGAGTTGTGTTGTGAAATTTCATACCGAAAGTGGCACATGTCCTTCATTTGCGCATAATTTTACCTGATTGGCAATCCGAAGATTGGCGCAGCTGTTGCAGATAAGAGGAACTGTCCAGCGGCATAAACAATACTGAGGAAAAATATTGTTTTGAATTTTCCCAACCACGCGTCAGCAATCATCGCACCAAAAAGCGGAAAGAAATACACGAACATTGTGAATGTATGGTAAATTACGGTGGACATGTCATAAGAGTATCCTAATTTATTCTTCAGATACAATGCCAGAATCGCTGTAACAGAAATTTTCGGTTATCATCATGGACGTGTCTGCTGTTTCCAAAAGGACATCTGCACAACTTTTAATTTCTTCAAATGTATACTCACTCCGCATTCCATAATAAGAAAACCTTTCACAGAATTCATTGACGACAATGAAAAATACAGACTTCGGATAATTGAGTTTCTGTAATGAAATAATCGTAAAAACATGATAACAAGGCCTCAGTTTAATTTGCTAGTTTGTGATATTTATGAGAAAAAAAAATTATGTTCATTCGTGCTTGTATTTATGTTATGTTCAGCTGTCTGTCATTGACGGAATGCAATTCTGAGGGCGACAGCAATTCAAACACGTTAATTTGTATTTTATGAGTGACATTGTTATATTTAATTCAAGAATATCGACAAAATCCTCTGCAATCGAGGGTGTTTCATACATGTTTGTAATACGTAATGCACAACATCAACTCCACATAATCGCATCGACCTTGTGGTGAACTTTCCTCATCTCGGTAAATGCGGAACACAATATAGTTGAATGAAAATGATAAAGTGTTGATTAGATCACATCAGTGACATTTCTTCTATTTGTGAATGATGATAATGAATGCGTAAAAATCTTCAATGGAATCTCGATGATGATTATTATTTTCTCTCATATTTTTTCTTTGCTTTTATCATATTAAAAACCTTCCCCATTCGACTACACGTGATTCTGATTATTCAAAAATTCCAACGCAAACACATTACAACTTGGATTATATCGCGTGTTCATTTATTGTCATTAGTGTCGATAAATGTAATGGGGAAATAACGGAGAATGTTGTGCTCTTTCTGAAGAAACAGAAAGATAAAAATATAACTAAACAAGTGTGCGGTATCACAATTATGTGAGCATAATCGGGAATTTATGTTAATGACGCGTTGTTTCTCACTGATATGGTAATTCCATTTCACAATTTCATACAAATAGACCCACTAAAAATTCAAATGAATCATTTCGTTATTATAATTTAATTCATTCCTAACTAAGCACCGAATCGAAAAATAATAAAAAAAAAACAATTCTTGTTAGTCGATTGGATTTTGGGAAACAATAAATATTGAGATGAAATTCATTCATAGTGATAAATGCTGATGGACAAGCGTCCCTTCATAACAATGCACACTCATAATTTAAGAATATTTCACACTCCTAATTCATCATTTTGTTCTCCCTTACTGATAAGAATTTATTATTTTTTTTAAAGAATAATGACACGTTGAAATACATGTCGAGTTATATACATATGCATGAAGAAAAACTGGTGAATTTCGTGAGTCAACCTTTTTTAATGACGTTCCTTCATTTCCCAGCATTGTGAACGTTTTTTCTTCCTAATCGATCGAATGTTTATCACAATAGTTTTTCACGAGGTATAACAGTAAATAAATTCCATGAAATAATTCTCACTCAACGCGAATTCGATAATTTGTTTATTTTTTTTTCACAATTGATCTGTATTTATTTGGAAATTTTTTTGATAGAAAAAAAATATGTTTTCATTTTTTTTCAAATCGAGAGTAATAGGATGCAATTGAAAATAATGGCAAGAAACCAATTTAACTTTACAACTAATTAAATATCAGTGAATCGAGTTCTCTTGCTCTCACGACAAAGCATCACAACTATACGCGGCCACGCGCCACGATTAAATGCTTGCGGTTCGTTCTTCTTAAATGTGATACGGAACGAATACAGAACAACGAATAGCGAAGTAACAGCACGACAACGTCGCAAACCACTCTGAAGGCCGTAAGTTGTGCCACAGATACGCAGAAATGTGAATGCCGCGTGGTGACAGAGTCAAACGCAACTGACCGGATTAGTATGCGACAGTGTATTTTGTTTCCAAATGAGTAAGTAGAGGCATAGACAATCATCAATGAAGCCAATATCCGGTTTGAAATTGCATCTGCAGAGTTTCATCACCAAACTAATTAATTCCCGACCTAGGATATCAAAAATCTACAGCGATGAAAAGATCAGTTTGTTGATAAGAATATATGTCGCATTAATATTGCAATGATAAGGAGAAAGTATGTAATAAATTCGATAGTTTAAAAGTTGATCGTTGTTAATAAAAATCGACAATTTTCCTGGATTGTACACGGTTCATTTATCGAGATTATGCCACTTTTTTTCAGAAGGTAATAATAGTAATTCTACAATTTTTCTTCAGGTGCCAGTAATGAATGGTTTGTTTTCAACGCAAGATCAAGCGCTATAATTTATACGGTGTTGTAGATAATCCTGTTGGATAATGTTACACAATTTGTTGCATTGCACAGTATTGAAACGAAAAACATTTACTAACTGTTGAAATCACGTAATTTCAAGTAATACTCCAGAGATTTCCCTTTTTATGCAGTGTAGAAATTAAAAGCGAGAGAAAAAAAAATCCCGCAATGGAAAAGTCAGTGTTTATGTATGAATTTAGTTTTTGGTTGGATTTCCAGTTTTTTTATGATTCATATCGGTGAGGGCGAAGATCAAGAAATGCAAATAATTGAAAAATATCGCGAACAATACGGAAGTTTGTACACATATACACACATATATACCGATAATGTTGATGAAATTTGATCACACGATTACAGATATGAGAGCTTAATAATAACACGATAATTAAATTATTTTCGATATGGTCATTTGTCCGTCATCGTGTTTCATTAATTGATTTCTTTATCTCACTTACATTTATTGGTAAATGTCGATTGGTCTATGCAACATATTCGAATCTAATCGTTTTCAAAGCTCACAAAATAGTTATCATTGCGTACATATACGTATGGATGCTTATCGCAATTGAATCATTTGTGATAGGATAAATGGAACGAATGTCAATTTCGTTATTTCATCGTATCAATTTTACAATTTTCATTACAGAATTACCACTCGCGTATTCAGCTGTTCTATTTGATTTGTAAGAAAATATTTCTATGCGATTTTTATATAAATGTCGTTAATCATCATAGTCAATACGTCGCGTTTGAAGTACACATGTACGTTCCCGTTAAGTTTAATTGGTGGCGATTCCATACATGATGTTGAAATTGATAGCGATAATTAAACAGATTGTTATACAGCCAAGCATCTATATTGACACGTAAATAGGTGTGAGTGTATGTATACAAATGCTTCTGATTGTTCAAAGTTTGCAACGCGTGAGAAGGAATAAATGAATAAATTGGTTGAATTGAAAGAAGATGTCAGGGTTAATACGCAACAGTATCTATTACACACAATATCATGTTACTGATCTCAAGAAATGAGAATTTGATGGATGAAAATATAATTGGGTCACTTTGAATGTTATACATGATTGTGGTTGTATCAATTCACCTGATCCTGACTTTCTTCATTGGATGCTTCATTGCTTTCATGCACTGAAACATAAAAATTTATTTACATTAAGATTCAAACTTTCACTTGTGTCTTGAAACATATGATAATCATCCAATGTATTCAAAAATTTTCTTGAATTTTTCGATGAATAGTCAATTTTTCCTATGAATTTGTATTTTCATATACTGACCTAAATCATCAGAGCTAGATGGCTTTTCATCGAGTGTCATCATTGACATATATTGGATGAATCAACAAATATGGAAAAAAAAAACAACACGTCAAATACCGATTGTTCGAAATTTATGTAGAGCGTAGAATAGCGCTAGCATTATACTAACTTTGAGGAATCAATATCAAGTGTACAAAGTCACATTTCATGACATCTTATCATAAAAAATATGTTCACAGTGGATTCGTTCAGCCAATCATTGGACAAACCTGATGTTCTTTATCATCTAGAATTGATAATGGATGAGACGATTTGTATCAATTACTTTTGTATCATTTACACAGTGTCAAATGTGGATTATCAATGAATATTCGATCACGCATTGTATTCACAACATATCCAATACACTCCAGGATAGATTTTAGTTTCTCCATTGAATCCATCTGACGGGAACGTCATAGAAATATAAAATGAAATAAATAATACATCGATACTGATTGACATAGATAATCGATTAGCCACTTATTCATGCGGGTACTTGGAATTCCTCAAAATATCTTGTCATTAATTTTGATGTCACGATAGCTGTGATATTTCTACTTGGAGTTGTACAAAAACAAAATCTTTGTACCTTGACTATCTGTTCTATCAAAGCAGTGAGAAAAAATTATTCATAAACATTCAAGAGAATAAATCACTAAAGCTGAGGTTAAGAGACATTTTCGAAAATTCGTCGAATTCAAATCGATTTTGAAATCCATCTGTTCGATTATGTATCTCGCGCATGCGCAATGATGTTCGACGCTAATTGAAATCGTCGTCGTTGATTGAGTCGTTCTCATCACAGTGACGTCTGCTTAGAGAATAAACGAATCAAATAACAGAATATTATCGAGTGCTAGACGATGTTGTGTACGTATCAAATGTAACATTGTATTATTAAATATCAATTAATATATGCCATTTCATCCAAATTTTCCTGTTGAAATAATGAAAATTAACTATTTATGAGATTCAGATAAAAATGCTACGATTCTGTAATACTTCGAAAAAAATTCCGATGTACCCTGATCAATAGTTTTTATGAAGCGTTCATTCGAAACATGTTGAGGTTAAGTATTATCTGTATGTTTGAATTTTCAAATAATTTCGCGCCACTGTGTCGAACGTTGCCATCTATGGCCAGGAAAATGAGACACCAGATTCTCCCTCTCTTTATTTATCTCCCCCCCTATCAAGAACGGCTTTCCAAAATTGGCAAGGGTCAAGTGATGGTGAATTCGCCAGACTATAACATCAGACTTTTCGTTTGTGTCGTGACTGGGGGATAAACTGGAAAGCAAGAAGCAAAACTCGTTTTCATTGACCGCAACACGGTTGTTTGCAATAATATTAGCTAATACAGTCCATGATCAGTGTTTTTGAGTACATATGAGAACGTGTTTTGTCAGTCACTCAGTGAAATTCATGCTCACATGATGTATTGCTATAGCAACTGCTTGCACATTTCAAAATCATTATAAGAACGATTGGATCTGGATAACAGTATTTATTTGCTGATATCAGTTTTCAGTTGTTATTTATCACAAATTGATAAGCCGAGTATATGAAGTTTCATTCACACGTTCTTTTGATATTCATGATCACATTCTGCATCAGAGGTTCGAGGTAAGGACAAGACAATTGAAAGCTTCAGCTACACTTATGCCGGTTACTGTATATCACACCTCTATATCAAGAGTGTCATCTGCTTGTCATTTAGGACAATGAACTCATTCTGATCGACCACCTGTTGTAACTGGCAAAAAAGGAAACAATTAGCAATGATTCATCAAGTATGGCACGAGAATCATCGAGTTGTTTGGATTCTTGAACTGTCGACAATTTCGTGGCGTGAAAAGTTTATTAGTAAAAATTGAACCAAACCTGTTTCGTCATCGTATAACCTCTAAAAGCGTGACTCCAATAAGGGGATAAGAGAAAACGATGGGTTTTGATGTGAATCGATTTCAAGGCGAGGTGGACGAAGAGTTGGTGTGTCCAATTTGTTCTGGTGTACTGGAGGATCCTGTTCAGGTATTATTCACATTTGCTATAGCTTCGTTGCCGCTAAACGCTTTGATTTGATTATTTATTCATGATGTCCCACCATTCCGGAATGAATGATGAATAAAGTTATACAGCTGATTTATAATTCTGGAAGCTATGCAGTATCTGAAGACCGGTAGGTGAGTGATGTGTTGCAGGCGGCAGTTTGTGAGCATGCTTTTTGTCGGATATGCATCAATGAATGGATCAGTCGGCAGCCAACATGTCCGTTGGATCGGACACCAATCACTTCAGCGCAGTTACGGCCTGTTCCAAGGATACTACGGAATCTCTTGGCGCGATTATGCATCACATGCGACAACATGATGTATGGTTGCCAAGCTGTTGTGAAACTTGATAATCTTGTCGCTCATCTCGAAGAATGTGAATTCAATCCAAAAAGGCCAGTGCCATGTGAACAAGGATGTAGTCTAATTATACCCAAGGATGAATTGAAAAATCATAATTGTGTTAGAGAATTACGGAGTCTCATTCAATCACAGCATCAAAAATTGAGTGACATGAAACGTGAATTGAGTGAACAACAGTTCCAAATCAACGAGCAAAGACGTGAGATTAATTTATTGAAAGATTTTATGCGTGCAATGAGAGTTTCGAATCCAGCAATGCGTGCTATTGCTGATCAAATGGAGAGAGATGAAGTGGTAAGATGGTCAGCAACGTTGCCACGTGCAAGAGTTACACGATGGGGTGGTATGATCTCAACACCAGACGAGCTTCTCCAGGTATTCATCTACGATAAATGATTCACATTCCATATCTGTCATTCATACTCGAATGATGGTTGTAGAAATATTTACTCCAATATTTTGATGATTTGCAGACTATGATTAAGAGAACACTGTCAGAGTACAACTGTCCACCACATGTAATTGATGAACTAATGGAAAACTGCCATGAAAGAAAATGGCCACCCGGCCTCAATTCCCTAGAAACACGACAGAATTCTAGACGTCAGTATGAGAACTACGTGTGCAAACGTGTTCCCGGTAAACAAGCAGTTTTAGTTCTCTACTGTGACAATACGCACATGCCTGAAGACATGATGGTGGAACCGGGGCTTGTGATGATTTTTGCCCATGGTATCGAATAAAAATGAAGTACATAACACTGTTATATATATGTGTGTGTATAAAAACACAAACTCATACACCTGAAATGATCCAAAACCGAACACTTTCAAATCAATTATAGACATTATGAGTCATTATGATAGTGAACTCCTGCTAAGTTCAATTGCATGTCGATTATATAAAATCAAAGAGAGTTCTAAATGTTATGACATATTTCATCGTTTCTAGTGGGTTCACTCTTTTTCGTGTGTTTGATTGATTATCATTCACAACAGAGTTGTGCTGATAGAGAAATTCTCAAAGAACAATTAATGGATTTTTTAACGTATCGTACGCCTATGACAGAAATTTTTTTTTTTTTTGTAATTGTTGTTTTCATATAGGATGGGCCTTAACTCGAGGACACGAAGCACGTGACGCTATAGAGAAGAAAAATATATAAATAATGACGTTTGAGTCATTTTCCTATCTTGATTCCTGAATTCGTTATAACTTTTTGAAAATTTGCAATTTTCATATACAGATATTGCAGTGACGCAGGAAACACGAATAGTCATGGATATAATATCACCATTATTGCGTGCGGCACTCCGCCACATCACGTAACAAGGATAAATAGCAAACAGCCACTGCTATTGGCCAATTTTCACAAAGTTATGACAAATTGACATTATTCTTATTTTTTTTCTCTATAACGTCACGTGCTTCGTGTCCTCGAGTTGAGGGCCACCCTGTATATGAATATAGAGCTTGGAGGGAAAATATACTGGTGGCCAATGATTTCTGAATGTGAACGCGCGAAAAAGTAATTTTTAGGGTGACAGAATGGATGAAACAAATAATGTTGACTGAACGGGAACTAAATTGAGGCCCCCCCGCAATTTAATGTTAGCCAAAAGACTGTGATATCACCTTTATATCATAAAAGATTTCACGAATAAATGTCGTCGCATATGTCATTGTCTTGTGAGTTGCTAGAGGGAAACATGATTCCCAAGTTTTTTGTTTTATTCTGCTTTAAACGCTATTTTTTTATGACCGCCTTTTATGAATATGTATATGTTGTACGAGCTGCAAATGCGATGATTGCAATGCACAATGTCTGATATTTATTTATAAGAAATTAGGAGTTATATGTGAGGATATTGTTTTTTTATTTTTTGCCAATGTTGCTTTAATTCTTTGGATCTCGGCCAGCATGTATACACGAAGTTCATAATTTTTTGTAATTTTTAACACCTTCTTTCGATAAATAAGTGGCAAACTATTGTGGAAATAAAAGACATAAGGATATCGAAATAATTGATATTGTTATTTGGAAAATTATGTATTTTTTGATGTTCCAGTTACACAAAATACAAGAATGTTGTTCATATATCCTCTCATAGTCGGAAGATTGAGCGGCTTTATGTGTTGTTATATGTGTTTCTGGTAATCAACAGAATTAAATATTTGGACAAACCCCAGTCGTAACTCGACCATACGCCCGGTCAGGATTCAACACAATTTCTTCTGAGTTAATTACGATGTTTCTGATGCAACCAACATATTGTGCATGCGACGTGCTGCCACGTAGACGTTTTCCCAGAAGCGGATGACCCCCCACAAATATTGGATGCTTTGATAGAACACCCCCCAAGTTTTTGTTACCTATTCCTGGAGGTGCTGCTGAATGATCAACAGAGAGAAGGACAGCGTTCTTCTGCTTCACAGCTGAAAGTACGGAATAGGACAAAAAAATTTAGATTATTTCCAAATTGACTTTTAATAGTGCAAATAAAACTGTTGGAAATGTTCCCAGTTGTGTGTGAGTATGAATTCAACGATTCGTGCGTTCGCTTACCTCGTATATTGTGCCAATGGCCATCGCACATTGAGTGTGGTGTAGTCGGTACAAATGAAGTTTCAATTGGGCCCTTGGCAGTTTTGACGAGGAATTTAATGGTACCATTAATCATTTCCAAGAGCAGGAAATCACGTCTCCCATGTACGGATAATAAGTGACCAGACGTTGCTCGGGGTTTAATATCCATTTGGATATCGACATTGCGTCCAACAGTGAATTTGTCCACTACATATAAAAACATGAGTTAATTTCGTCACTTCAATCACATTGCATGAGGAGGAACGGATAAATGACGAGTTGAGCCACTCACCGGCTTTGAATAAATTGCTTCCGTTGCCGGGATAGAAGAATAGCCCAGGCTCCACACGTTTCGAGCAAGGAATGACACCAATTTTCTCACCTGGTTCACCAACATGTTCTCCATTCACCATTAAATTACCCAGGCAGCCATCAAACGTCTTGTTCACTCCCTAAAATTATTCGAGATGAGAATTACGTGACATTAAAACGAAAAATCGACATGATCAATTTCGATTATCAATAAAAATTCTTACTATAGTTTTGAAGACATTTCCTGATGATTCTGGTGAAATTCCGCCAACGTAAAACGGTGGGTTGACATTGATAGTATTAAGTTCTCCTTGTGAATATCCAGAAGCAGCTGGGAATTCATCGATGTACAGTTCCCCGAAATTTTCCTTCCGCTTGTAAACAATAGTATGCCACTGGTTATCATTTATTTTCTCATCGCTCTTCAATAGAGCCGGTCCGCTACCGCAATCGAAAGTATAGTAAACACGGCCATCATGAACATAAACAGCTATAAAGTTTTGTTTTTCCAAATCTGAACTGTAGAAAATGATGCCTTCATCTGACAAAGTTTTAATGTCAATTTGGAAATCATAATCATGTTTGTAACGTCCATCAAGCGATCGGTATTCGAGGCGACTATGCCGAGCGGTACCGAATCTCCAGCCATTTTCAGTATCTGGATCAGATGCGGGTACGTAAGGCAACTTGCATTGATCGACAGTATAGGGTGCTTCAGTAGTTGTTGTCGTTGTTGTTGTGGTTTTTGTTATAGGTGTTGTAGATGTTGTTGACGTTGAGGTTTCTATATCTGGATTGAGTGTTGGGGCATTTTTCGGTTCATCAATTGTTATACGACCTTCAACTTTATTTGGACCTGGCTCAGCCATATCGATTTCTACATTCACGATATTACTTTGAGTAGAAGCCATTGTGATAGTTTCAGGGGACCCAGTGACTGGTGGTGGTGGCCAAACATTGATGCCAGGGTCGACATCTGGTGACATGGGGGTTTCACCGCCTAAGCATTTACCGAGGAATGCATTTGGCCGCTCTTTCGTGCTGGCGAAATTAATTATATCTCCATTTATTGTTGCATCACCGATGCATCCGACAAATGGCTCTGTTGATTTTGAACCACCTTGTGCGATCCCGAAAGCATTTGGTAAACCACCAATATACAAGTTGCCCTTTTGAATGTTGAGACTTGGTGGTGGATAGTCAGTAACGTAATTTTCTGCGTCATCAATATCAATGCGCAGTCCAGTATTGTCATGAGTTGCTGTAACCACATGCCACTCATTATCGTTGAATTTATTTCCGGCGCTGCTGCTTCTGACTTCTTCACCTTGACTTTTAAACACCAAAACTCCATCCTCAATTGTAAGGGCACTGTTGGCTGTCTGATCCGCGTTCGTTAAATAGAATATAAGACCGTTTGCGGCCATCGTTTTGAATTTAAGATTAAGTTGAAGGGAAGGATTGGCTGTGATGTTCTGCCACCGTACATAACCAGGTGTACCGTCTTCGAATGAAATGAGACTTGCAAATCTCACTGGACATCCAGGCATGACACCAAATGCCTGCAAATTTCTGCTGAGATCGACTGATGTATCAAGCACAACCACACCGTCAATACAACCTTCGAAGCCTGCATGTGATACTGTCCTGTACGCGTGTCTAATATTTGGTGGATAACCACCGACATATATGTGATCAGTTGTTGTCAGCATTTTCCCAGGGCCACTTGCTTCAGCTTTCGCTACCATCGTTCCATCTATTTCCAATACCCCAATACCGTCAAGTCTTCGCGCTTCAACACTGTGCCATTCACCATCGTTATATTTATTAGGTGATGTCAAGGCAATTGGACCATCACCCAAATCGAATTGGTATAAAACTTGACCGTTATTCATTTCTAATGATAAGAAATGTTTATTTTTACCCATCAAATACATCAGGCCGTCTTCAGTAAACGTCTTGAAGTTCATTTTTATACTGAACTTTGATGGATCATGACGAATTTGAGAATGTTTCATGCTGAGAATTGCGAAACCATTGCGATCGAAACGATAGCCCGTACTTGGTGTGAAATCGATAAGTTTGTCACGTTCTCTGGCATCTTGTTGATTGTTTTCACCTTTCATGAAATTCCAAAGTGACATTGGTATGTCACCCACCACTAATTCTTCGATTTCACCCTCGAATGATGACGCCGTTACTTCATCTTGTATTTGGAATGAAGATGGGTAGCCACCAACGAATAATTTTGATTGTTCTTGATCTAAATTGAATATAGAATATGTTCCTGGTACAACTTGCTCCTTCACAAATAATTGATCTCTACCTTCACCTACATCTTCGCGTACAATTAGTTTCACATTCTTCCCCGTACGTTCAACGATGACTTGTCGCCAAATATTATCAGAAACGAATTTATTGTTGATAATTTTCACCGGACCCGATCCTAAATCAATAACGAGAACTGGATAGCCACCTTCAACCATTAATGCCAAGAAATCATGAGTTTTCTGTCGTGGTAATTTAGCGCGTTTATCATTACCAAGGTAGAGCAAAAATCCATTGGTTTTATCTGTTCTGAAGTACAATGACAATTTTGTTGAAGTAGCTAACAATGGTAAACTCTCTGGATTTTTCAATTGTAATGTTGTGTTCCTGTAGAATGTGACACCGGTTCTAAATCTATCAGCTAATTCACGAGCATTTGCTATTTTCGTTTTCAAAGCCTCGATTTTATTTTTGAGATCAGCGCCAGTTGTATCGATTTTTTTTTGTCTCTCCCCAAGTTTGCTCAACAGGTCCGACATATTCGGTAAAACCTTATCGATTGAATCGAGTTGTTTATTGGCTTGAGAGATATCACGGATCGAATCGGATGTATCTTTACTCAGATTTTTCGTTATTTTTAAATCGTTAGGAATTTCATTCACAATACCATTCATGTTTTCGATTGCACGGCGAATAATATCTTCGATTCCTTTACTTTCATATGTTGCATCTTCGATTGGGGAACCTGATTCAGTTTGTAGGTGATTCAGAGTGTTATTTATACGCTCCAAAGCTTCAATATTCCGCTTATTTTGTCGAGTTAGCACGTTGACATCATCTTGACCACGATCAAGATTCTCTTCTAGTGGACCATCAGTGACTGCCAATGCTTCAGATGCCTGTGAGGCAAGTTCAGTTGATTTCTCTTTTGTATCAGCTGCTTTTTGACCGATTCCGTCCGATAATTCTGTAGCATTGTTCGACGCTTGCGCAGCCTCGATTGCTGCATCTTGTGCTTTTTTAATAGCTTCTTCAATATCACGATATGCTGACACTGCTCGAACAGCACTTGTATTTCGAGTACCAGTTAAAACATCGTCAAGCTCTACTGAGAGAACATAAAGATCTTCCGCGTGTTTGACGGCATCGTCAACCGTATTCAGGACATTCAACAGATCTTCATCATTTTGTATAAGTGTGCCATTGAGTTGTGATAACGAAGCCTCTTGTCGTTCATGAAGATCACCTAGATAGAAGAGTAATGATTCAGATTAGATTGACATAATCAGAAAATTTTAGATCTTTATATTTCAAGTACTGATCAAGTTTCTCACCCAACTCTCCGTAATTCTTTGCTGCTTCGTCCAATGTTGCTGTTGCATTTTTGTTCAAATTTTCACCAGCGGCAATGTCATCTTCAGTCTCGAGTGTTGCATTCTTCAATACATCAAAGTTTGTGAATTCAGTTGATTGTCTATTATCATTAATGAGATTTTCCGCATTTCGTGCAAGCTCTTGAGCTCTGTCCGCGATATTATAAAAGTCATCGATTTTCACAGAGAAATTCTGGACTCTTTCGGCTAGTCTGTTGGCAATTGTGCTCAAATTGTTCACTGGAAATGTATATTCATTCATTTCCGAAACTAAAACATTCGCTTGATTGGATTGACCAGTTGCTTTATCACGAAAATCGAAAAATGACATATCTTGAATAAATTTCAGAATATTCTCAGCCTCACGAAGTGCACTGTCAATTTTTGCACCACTACCTGATCCGATATTCGTGGCGAGTGATTGCACTTCTGATATTATATTATTCACCAAGTATATTTCGTTCACAACATCAGCTTCTAATTCATTCATATCATTCAGTGTTTTTTCCGCACCGTTTTTCCACTTTAAACTATCTTCTGCTGTATACTCAACACGTCTTTTTTGATTGGTAGTATCCTGCTCGAGTTTCGATATTTTACGTTGTAAGGGTAATAAGTCAATACGGTTCGGATCAAGTTCTTCAACTTTTGGATGCAATTCATTGACCGTGTCATTGATGAACTTGAGACGTTGATTTGTGAAATAACTAGCAGCAACAGAATTAAATTCTTCTGCAACGGGGCTCAGTAAATTCTCAAGTTGATCCGTAACATCCAGTAAATCATGAATACAAGAATCACATTCATAACAGCCGTCACCTTCTTTGAGTACCCATCGATATGGACAATGATCGCACTTTTCACCAATAACACCTGGCAAACATGAACATTGACCAGTTGTCGTATTACAAGAAGCGCCGATGGAATAACCAGTATTACATCCGCATGAAATACATCCATCTTCACCATAATTCCAAAAACCAGCGATACATCGATCACATTTACGTCCCGTAACTCCAGGACGACATTTACATTGACCAGTATTTTCATCGCATTGACTATACTCTGAGGCAAGCCCACAGTCACACGCCTGACATCCATTGCATGAATCAAATCCATAGTGATCAACAGCACACTGGTCACACCGATCTCCGACAACATTTTCTTTACATTGACAAATTCCATTGTAACTGTCGCATTTTTCCATTCCACAAGGTTCACAAGTACAGGTACGACAATCTTTTCGCTCAACAGCATCACCGTAAAAACCTGGTGCACAAAGATTGCAAGCCTGACCGTAGGTGTTATTCAAACAATGAAGACATTCGCCAGTAATTGAATCACATGATCCAATTTCATTGGTATCAATATTTCCAGAACACTCGCATGGTTTACAAAATTCTCCTTCGTTGTTAGGATCGCCGTGGAATCCAGCAGCACATGACTCACAACGTGCACCGTAATAACCTGGTAAACAATCGCAACTGATTTTGTTACCGGCTTCATTCACTTCACAACCCGTGGCAAAATTGTTCGTAGCAATGGGAAGTGGACAAGCGCATATAAGACAATCTGTTGGTGTTCCCTGCGTTGCATCGCCGTAGTAACCTTGTTCACAGAATTCGCAATGATCACCAACTGTCCCATTTCTACAATCCTGAAACAGACGGAATATTCAATAAAAAAAAACCACAACTAGTGAGATCATCTTGCGAAGGAATCCAACTTACGTAACAAACACCGGTTTTAACATCGCAAGTATCAGCGTGACCATTACACTGACACCGAACACATGAACCACCATAAGGACCTGACTCAACTCTGTAATAACCTGGAGCACATTCCTCACATGATAGTCCCTCATAATTCGGTGGACATTGACATTGTTCAACACTACTCGCCAAATCACTACTTTGTGTGTAAGAGTCAGTAGTTGTATCTAAAGTAACGTCTGATAGAGAAGCAGCAATACTTGGCTCCCAATAACTCGCACGAATATAAATGCCTTTCAGATTTTCCAATGTGACTAACAGCTGCTCTCGTGTGACTTCTAAATTCGTCAATGTGATGAAGTTCTTTTCGACCAATTCTACAGATGCACGGAAATTGGTGAATGATGGTGGCTGCTCTTCACCATAATGTAGGAGAGTAACATCTGCACCAACAAGTACTACATCAGGACCAGAAATCGCTTTGCCAAAGGGACCAGTGCTGTAATGAATTGTGTAATTTAATGCACCACCGTAAGATGTGAGTTTTTTCCCCAAATAATTGGTTGGTGCAGAGAAGTAGACAACGTTGTTGAATGTTTCATTGCTAGTTAAACTGACACCGATCGATGTATCATTGAACTCATCAGGTATCGTTGAAAGTAAAGTTACTGCTCCAGTTTTGTCATGAAGTAATGCGATATCCCAATCGATCATGTTATATGTGTAAGTTCGATATAAATGAGCAGAATCACAGCGTGTTGTTTTTCCGAAACAGAAACACTTGCTACATCCTTGTTCGTTGGCTGATTGGAGATTGAACGTGCCTTCTTTGCATAAATCACAAGCTTGACCGTGGACATTTTCTTTGCAGAAGCATTCAGCTGTATATTGATCACAAATTTCATCAGTTGTACCACGGATATCGCAGTCACACTTTTCACAATAGGGAAATTGTGAATATCCATTCCGACATTTATTACACTGACGGCCCACAACGTTTTCCTTGCATTGACAAGTACCATTGAGTAAATCACATTGTAAATTCCTATTCAAGACTCCTGCTGGTGAACAGTCACACTCTTCACAACCGATGATTGGGTGAAAACCGTAAGTTCCCTCTTCGCATCGATCACATCGTTCACCAGTCACTCGTGATGGACAGATGCACTCGCCACGCTCAGGTTCACAAAGGGCAGTGCTTGGACAATTGCATCTTCGGCAATTGGGATATCCATAGAAGCCAGTCTTGCATATTTCACATCTTCGTCCAATGATATTTGGTTTGCATGGACATTGCCCACCGAACTTTTCACACTCGAAACTCGTTGTGCCAATAGCATTACAGTGGCAATGTAAAGCACCGTTGTTGTAATTGGTTGTGAGTGAAAAAATTGAATCTCTGCAAAATCCCTCTTCAGTTGTATTGATATAAAAGTGATTATTACCACAACGTTTTATGAATTCTTTCGTTTGATCGAATTGAATTTTCTTCAGAACTTGTTCGTCATATTGATCAGCTGGAATGATGAGAATGTAATCCAACCAGATTCCATTACTGGGGTTCTTGAAACTAATGACAACGTTTTCGATAAGTTGGAATTTCGAACTGCCATCGAGTTGTTTTATGATACTACGACACCCGCTATTGCTTGGACAATGCGGTACAGCAACTTTAGCCTCGTAGAATTTACCGTTTTGGACAAGAACTTCTAATTCGAATTCAGGATGATCAGGTTGATAATATTGAATTACAAAAACATAATCACTAGGTTGTGGAACTTTGGTTTTGATATCAACCATTGGTTGTTCTTTGTTCAAGTAAATTAATCTTGTTGAATTGTCATAAATTCCAGTTGGCCGGGCCTCCACTTCGAGATCATCATTATTTAGTTCAAATTCGACTTTCTTAGCATCAGCTTCACCTGGGAATATTCCTTGAACACATTTTCCATTCTTACGCACACAAACTGATTTTGGTTTTATATAATCCAAGGACCATTCTTCGAAAGGAATCGCTACGATAGATTCAATTGCAACATTGGAATTGGGCTCACCAATCAATACCAAACTGACGAAATTCGTGGGGAAATCATAGACCGCTACCTTGCCCGATCTATCAGTGACGACTTGACGGCAAATACTCGTATACTTGCACGGATAAAGTGTAGCTTTACCCTTATCAATCGTATTGGTTTCAATGATTAAGGTTGAAGTCGACGTTTCTTCCTTCGCCGTGACGTAAGTCACTAGAAGGATATACCGCATCGGTTTTGAGACACGAAGTTCGAAATGTAATTTTTCTTGTTGATTATTGATTAATGGTAAATCATCTTGACCAACTTCTTGAAGGACATCGCGATCCGTAAAATATTCATTCAATGGATAACGCGATCCATTATCATCTACATAACCACCATTACCCCGAACAGTATCGAAGTTTGATAAATCGGGATATCCATAATGTCGACACAATCCAGTTTGTCCAATTTCACATGGAACATCAACATCTTGAGTTAGAATTGTCGCTTCATAATATTCTGCTGGCAATAGAACAAAATAATCCAAGAAAACATTCTTCTCTGTCGCGATGCTGATTGACCAATACCCCGGATTCATGACCATTGCTGCTGGATGATTGCCGTGAATACCAGCGACAGTGACGAATGCTGGTTCATTGGTGGACTTTAGTTGAACTTTGAATGTTTGTTCGATTTCTTGAGGATTATCCGGCGTAATTGTTATGGTTCCAAGTGCGGGTTCACCATTTTTGTTTACGAAACGTAAAACCATACGATACAGCGATGATTTTTGAATATGAATATGCTGGATTACTTCGTTTTGTAATGCCGAGAATACGGCGTAACCTTTCCAGCTGTAGTTAGGGAAACTTGATTCATCATAGCCATAACGTACAGGGCTGTTGCTAGGTGTACGACCATCTTCAATTTCATATTTGAATTGATGGAGTGTTGGGAAATAATGAGCTTTCAAAGGCTCTGTACAAGTTTGACCGTCAACTCGGGGTTGGCATGGACATTGCCCATCAATTTTGTTACAGATTGAACTGACAGATCCACCAATGTCGCAGGCGCAAACTGAACAACCGAATAAATTTGATTCGTGCAAGTTGTATGTTCCATCGACACATTGATTACAAGCACGATTTGTCACACCAGGTTTGCAAATACATTGTCCGCTTTTAGAATCGCACTCGCCAATACTTCCAATTACCCCGGGTATATTACAATTGCAATCTTCACATCCCTCAGGATTGGTTGGCTGCAAATTCCAAAAGAGGGATTTGCATTGATTGCAAATCCTACCTTGAACACGTTCTTTACATTGACACAATTCACCCGCTGGTAATGAACCACATCCCGTGAAAGATTTCCCTATGCCTGCAGGATCACAATTGCAACCCTCGCAACGGGGGAAATTATAGAAGCCTTCATTACATTGATTACATTGTGGTCCATCAAAATTTTCGTGGCATTGGCATTTACCCTCGCCGTCACAAGAAACTCCGATGGATCCGTGACTGTCACAATTGCAACCTGAATGTGCAAATGCATAAAAATGAATTACATTCGCATTCGAATTTAGTGGATTAGGATCTTCGAAATTTCATTACTCACTGATGCATTCAGGATAATTGAAATAACCAGGACTGCATTGATCACAAGTTTTCCCAGCAAAGTTCCCGAGACACGAACATTTTCCTGAGGCATCACAACTTATCGATGATGAACCGACCGTGCTGCAGTTACATGGTCTACAATTCGGATAACCATAATAGCCATTCACACACTGATCGCATCTTGCCCCGCCGTAACCCTCTTTACACAAACATTTGCCGTCTGATTTATCACACACCTCGGTTTTCGTTCCACGTGTATCGCAATTACAATCTACAAAGAGAAAATTAGTGTATAAATTCCCCTTCATCTTCACTTCACATAACACCAAAATTTGAACATCAATGTACTTTTCATTTTTACTTACAAGTACAGGTAGGATAATTGTAATAACCATCCTCGCAAATATCGCAAGTTCTGCCGCCATAATTATTCTTGCATGTGCAGTTACCAGTAAGAACATCGCAGACATCATGAAGGGCACCCAGAGAATGACAACCGCAAGCTGAAAATTGGAAGATATGCAAAACAGTTTTTCTATTCTTCCATTTATGTTCTATCACTCAAATACTTTCCGAAAAACATTCAACATCATCTGATAACTCACGTAGACATTCCGGGAAGTTGTAGTAACCTTCCGAACATAAATTACAGTAATCACCGGCGTAGTTTGGTTTACAGGGGCATGACCCATCAATCGCTTCACAGTGATAGCCATCGGTACCACCCAGATGACACTCACATGGTCTACAATTTGGATAGCCAAAATATCCATGGGCGCATGAATCGCAATCAGGTGCTGTAAATTCTGTCCGACATTCACATTTGCCCGTAGACTCAGCGCAGTTACCAGTGGAAAAGAATGAGTCGCAGTCACATCCTACGTAAATGTGAACACATAGGTGTGATAATATGATTATTCTATAGATAAATTGGCAATGATTAACCAAAGCAATCACGAATAATCCAAGATCATTTACTTTGGCAGACGTCTGTGGCGTTTAACGGTTTTCCTTCAGGTCGATAATACTTGGGTTTGCAATGATTACAATTTATTCCCTGTGTATTGTGCGAACAATTTTGACATATTCCACCACCTTCATATTTTTCATGAATATCCAATGATAAATGATTCTCATCAACTGCTGCATCGTAGATACACTCGGTAGAATGGCCAAAACAATTACAAGCTGTAAATGGAAGTTGATGATTAATTTCTGGACATCCGAAATAATTATTTTATTCTGTTGATATACCATGACGAATCACAGATATTATTGAGCAAACGAAAACTTTCCGGAAGTTGATAGATTCTCTAGTTTTTTAGATGAATTCAGGGATGAAAATATGGTAATTCACTTTTCAGTTACGTCCAGTACAAGCGATTGGATATTAGTAAAGAATAAAAAATGGACTTACGTTCGCAAGTGAATTTCTTGGATGCTGTAGACTGTTGCCATTTTTTTTGTTGAAAACCAGGAAGACATGAGGCACATTGATGTCCATACGTATTGTGTTGACATATACATTCGAGTTTATTCGGTTCTTTTGGATCGCGGATATCACACGTGTCAGCGTGACCGTTACAGAAACAACGTCCACCAATACTAATATCTTTGATGGAATAAAAATACTGAAAATGCAATGAAAACCCATCTGAATAAAATGGAGATTTATGAATGAGAATGACGTAAACATTTAGGAGAAATATTGGTACATGGAACTGTGGTCATAATATGCGAATGGAAGTCATGATACTTTGATTCGATTATATGATGGAGCAAAAATAAATGACATCCAGTGGTGTTATCTCTCTTCGTAAGTGCGTACTGTGATAAGAGATGAAATGGGTCGCCAGTTTGTACGACCGTTTCGTATGTCCATGTGAATAGTTATAAGGAGAAATGAACAGGGTAGTGAAATAAAAAAGTAATCAATGATATCACTTACTCTTCGTGTTACAGTTGGATCTTGTCTTGCAACCGACATCAAATGACCTAAAAGGTTCTTTGTTCTCAAAAAACGGAATCGGACATTAGTTGCACGTGTCCATTCTTGCAGCACCGTTGAATTGAAATAATGATTAGCTGAAGGACGATTGTTGAGAATTGAAATTGGAATTTCACCGCCTTCCAGAGGGACAATTTTCGAATGTTCTGTAGTACAAATAACACTGTCATCACGTGTGATGGGTGTGTGACTATCAACACCAAAATAAGACAAACAATCGCTAGCAGAATCGGAAAAATATTGCCACGGTTGCCATGTTTTTCCGTAATCTTTCGACTTCTCCAACACCCACAGCCCCGGACGTGGAGAATTTCCCATCCGGACATAAACATAAGCCACATGAAATTCCTGTAGAAAAATATAAAAAAATCAATCATTCGGTTTTTGTATCATGCAATATCTCATGGAAAAATTTCTAAAATGATTTATAATTGTTTCAACGATAAGAATTTGGAACGATCGGATCTTAGTCCTCAAATTGTATGTTAGATGTTTATCAGTATTTCTGGATGAATAAATAAGTCGTGGGAGGGTCGAGAGAATATAGAACATTCATGGCAAGGGTCTGATTGCCAGATGTGGGAGTTGCATGTGGTTCAAAAACTCTTCAATATATTTCTGTCTTCCTCTCATTCCCCTCCACCCGGAGTATATAATTGTGGGGTTCCGTACTGTTTAGAGCCTTTTCTATTGGCCTCTCCAAACACGTGTGCAGCTCTTTGACGAAAATGTTCGTTAACTTTCGACGCTTTGTGTTGAGTCTAATGTTAGAGATTATTACTGAGCTTCGAAGAACATTCTCAGTTGCTCGATCTACTACTGCTGCTCTTTTATTATCCAACTAGGTTTCCATATTGTTTGTACAGCACTTCATTCCAGCCTTTTATGGAGAATTCGCAATTCTGACCATCATATGTTTCTATTGATGAAATACTTATGAATATGAAAAACCCGTCACATGAAATTAAATCCGGGTATCAAATGTACCAAATCATCATAATGAACTTTCATTTCCTTTTTTATCACAGGAAGTCGCCCACAAACCGATAAACTCTGCGACGTTTTGAATTTTATCATTCATTTCTATGAACACAGACGCAGCATTCGATAACTTATTACACACTGTAGTTCATGTCACAGTGAATTTATTCATCTCTCAAACTATCTCAATGAAAAAATGAGGAACAACGAAATAATACACCATCAAATGAGATTCCACATTGACCGTAAACATATTCTGAAGCTTCTTGAGCTGTTCTTATTAATAAGTTCTTCATGAAAATCTGTTCGTATTATTATTGAAAAAAATACCTGTCCCAAGTTGATTGTTAGATTGACTTCATTATATTTCATCCCACGCGATAATGGTGGTGATTGCCACCAAGTTTCCATTCCATCAACTGCATGTTCAGGAGGATGATATTTTTCTGGCACAGTTGGGTCACATACATCGCATACCTGCAAAATTTGATAAACTTTTATGTCGGATTGATTGTGAATGGGAACAATGAGATCAAATATTATTAATAAGCAGAAGTACAATGTTGAAGATAGGTTCAATGCTCAGTTATTTTTGTCGTGAAGATATGCATGGACTAACTTCTAAACGGATGTTCTCATCAGATCGATTCAACATTTCTGGTAAATATTAGTATAGCTGATAAAATTCGTGTTGGACCACGAGGAGTTATCAAAAGGTCAATTTTATCTTACGTTCTCATTTCAATCCTCAACTCTAAGTCACGTATGTAAAACCGATGATGATGTTCTCATAAACTTCGATATTCCGTCAAATCATTTTCATTCATTTAGGAAATAAAATAGAAAGAATCGAATTATTTATAATTCCAGTGATTTGCCTCTGTTGGATGATTCTGCGAATAATTTGGAATAGAATTCATGATTATATATGAAGGTTTATGGTAAGTTGAGGGCTCCTTATGAGGACAGGTTTTTACCAAATGCCTTTTTACAAAAAAGGAAAACCTTTGAGGAGTATACACACGCTCGTCTTTCATCTGAGCGGCAAACGGTTCCTATGTTAATCCCCCTGGGGCCTACCCCATTTTAACTAAAACTCATATTCGAAAACCTCCTTTAGAAAATATTATTTCGTTTCATTCATCACTCTGCATGTAGAGTGAACCATTTTTCTTACCATACATCGATGAATTTGGCTAACACGTGACGAGAATTATTTTATACAATCCATGAAATTTTCGAAATGTATTTGACCGAATTGCGCAAGTTGAAATTTTTGCTGATGGATTTATCTGGAAAATTTTGAACTTTGCCAAGGATGAGCGATTGTGAACTATACAAAATACAGATGCGTTATGAGCATTCCCCTATATTTGTGAATAGATTGGAAGGAGAAATGATAGTATTGATGATGATATTCTCTGATCGCTAACTCAAATGATAGTTTTCCCAAATTATCTGCGATCGAAAACTCGCGGAAAATTAATTTTGACAGAAAATGTTCGAGAGAGTCAGTGAAAATATGGATCTAGATCCATCGTGGTTTGTACACTCAAATATGGGATTTCATCTAATTTATTCTATTTCTAAATGCCGGGGTTCTCAACCAATCGAAAAATAAACGTGATTTATCTTTCCATTACAGTAAATAGGTTCAATGGTATTAAATCAGAATTACTCTTAGAAAATCCTACCGGCATCAATCCCGAGTCTATAGGAAATGATTGAGTTATTAAATAATAGAAAAATGTTAAACTGAGAGAGAGATAAATATTTGAAAATAAATTGGAATTATGATCATGAATAGTTCTGAAATCGGGGGAATAGAAGAAGAACACAAAGCAATTCAATTGAGACCTATCAAATTCAAAAATTGCTCAGAACGTAAGTGGGTATAACAAATCCAAATCAGCATGCAAAAATATCGAGCCATATGATGATTATTTGAAAAAACAATAGAAAGGGAGGAATAATACCTGTCCTTGAATGAGATTGATATCCTCATCTTGATCAGAATTAGCACCAACAAGTTTGCAATAGAGTTCTGGACCGGGTGTGTCGACACCACATGTAGCTGAAGCAATAATTGCTTTTCCTTCAGCCAAATTAAAGTACGGTGGTGTTAAAATTTCTCCGTGGATTTTTCCCACCAGTAAGGGCAAGAATCCCAACAATAAACACCACCTCATTGTTGCGGTGATTCTCTATTCCCTTCTCACCGATGATATCCTTTGTATCGTATCTCCTTCTAGTTACGTATACGATTTTTATGTTCTTCTTATTCAAAAAAAAAAAAATAACACACGTTTACAAAGGGTCGAAGCGACCGTCCCTCGCACAGACGATCGGCTTTTAGATGCTGCCGCGGCGAATTCTGCTCGCAGACTGAGATACTGAGTAAAGAATGGTTTGGGCGACCAAATAAAACTCTCGTCAGAAAACGAAGAAGAGGCAACGAAAAGAGAAATAAGATATTTTTTATCTATTCGTTGCGGAATGAATGCTCTATATTTCAGAATGAATGGAACAATGGAGATTCGGTGGAATCATCCACATGAACTTTCGTATTATATTTGTCATAAACAAAAAAATTAGTAAATATCCGTTGAATTCCGTTCATTAATTCAACCACACATGAAATGTTATTGTTATTAATGTTAATGTTATTGTTGTTAATTCATACAGTTTCAGTAGAGAAGGTGATTAAATGATTCATATAGGTTAAATGAGGGTATACTTTGAATGTAACTACAAATGAAGGAACTCATCCAGTGAACGAAATAATCGAATAACGTCGGATTATTTTCGCCATCATCAATTCAAAACACCCTGGAAGAAACAACAAACTGGTGATGATATATTGTAAGGAAAATTGTCCAATTGTTGATCCTTTGAATCAAAGAGACCGCCATGTTGCTCGGATTTTCACATGGGATTAAATAAAATTGAAAAATTTTAGTTGTGTGTTTTGTGTTTAACTGTAAGATAATTTCAGTTCTCAATAATTGAATATACATACACATGTGAAACGTGAGTTAAAATGAAAAAGTCACGCCCTCAGATGTGCATGTAGTGGTTAGAGATCTATATGTTGCACACCCTGTAATTTTCATTTACAGCTCGACAGTCATAAAAATCACCTTCAAGCATCCGCAATTAAATATCTACAGTGTCTTGGTTATGCGAGGGAAGACAAACTATCAAACAGAGAGTGCACATGTTGGTGTAAATTCTGTGCGCGCGCATATGAGTGTTTTCGTTTTTTATGCTTTTTGTTTCGTTTGTGCTCATATTGCTCGTGATACAGCGAGTATCATTTTTCCATTTTTCATCATCCATTTGTTTGCGGGATCCATTCTTTTAATAGGTGATAATCTCTTCGAATATGTAACTGATATCGCGATCTCTCACGCTGAAATTCACAGAATTGTGTAACGTAGTTACTTCAAGATACGCGTAAACAAACGTTAGTGTATTGTATATGAAAAATGTAAATTACCAGCAACGATATCGACTCATCGATTTTTGCCTTTTGTCTCTGATATTTTGGATTGCAAGTGATCGTTAGATTTATAACGAAATCGACAAGTTTGGTGTTGATAATTGTTCTTCCAGATTTTATTCCATCAATTAATCCATCAAAGCTCCATATGATTCTGTTCTTCAATGTTTCAGTTGTCCCACTGTCAATGATATCACTATGAAATAGTAAAACACTTCATTCCTGTACCACAACAATGTTCTTCGAATCATCTTCTATAATTCCTCTAAGGACGTGCATACAACTGAATCAGTAATTCGATATAGAACGGATTCGATTTGAATTGGGGAATATTTTTCTCTATTTGAAATTGCGTTTAACAACATGCTCCACATATTAGAGATTCATGATGGTGATGTCATTTGACATGAAATTTATTCGGCAACTACTCACTGATTTAGAAATATGTCTATAGCAACGGAAAAATATTTCATCTCAGTTGCACTTGTAATTATCGCATTAAAGTTTTTTCAACTCTTTTCTAAAACGTTTAAACACGTTGTTCGACATTCAAAGCATTCGATGTCAAAAATTCAATTATCTCCTACATGAAGATATGAATCTTCAATAGATGAAAGGAGGATTCGAAATGAAGTCATGAGGTTCTCTGCCAAAATTTCAATTATCGAATGTGTGTTAGTTGAACTCAATTCCAATGGCAAGTTGGATGAAGGAAGGTTTGTTGAAAGTACATAGTATGAATTCACAGGTAGACGTATGAATGAATGTGGTTGAATTATGTCCATAACGAATCTGATTTATTCTTTTAGAGATTGCGCTCCAATCTATATTTCTTATAAAATGTTCGAGTGTAAATTCTTAATCACAATCTGCATAAATATTTATATTCAACAAGATTTCATATCAAATGTTACTGAACTGCCCTTTGAGATTGCATTCAATAATATCAATATAATCACCATACTCACTATTATATATTAATATCCATGTGCCTCTTATTAATATGTATAATATTCGTTGAGTTTCTAAGTATTCATCCATTATCGTCAAATATAAATAATATCTCTCCCCTTCGTTTTTTTTTCTTTAATACTAAGTATTCACAAGTTATCAATATTCGACTCTAATATACGATTGTGCGTGCATCATCGAGCCAACTGCAATCATTTCACTAAAGTACTCATGAACTATAGCACAATCATACAAATATTCCATGATCGACATTTATGCATATGTTATGTGATGAATTTAGTGTAATCTAGCCAAATGTAAAATTCGATATGAAAAGTTATTCTCTCATAAAACGATATGAAGTCCATGATCACCGCCGTGATAAAATTTTTATGAAGGAGATAAGCATAATTGCCTGGAGAGATTTGTGTATCCAATAAAACCTGCAAAACGAAAATTGTGAACTGATCAATGAATTCGTCATCTTATTGAATTACTCGAACAACTTTACGCACTTTGAAATTCGACTACGGGCCTTTGTCAATGTATCCGGGCTATCATTGAGAATATATTTTCTAATTCCTAACATATAATGTTGCACGTAACTGTCCCAGTCCAACGTGCCGAAGTCAACGTTGAAGTTGTTGGAATCATTGGCAGCACGAACTTGTTTTATCAATTGTTTCATATTCTCACTGTGGAAACGCCACTCGTTGACAGTGAAAAACTCTCCAGTTTTGGCAGCACGTTCAAAACGTCTCGTTATTTTCATCATTCTATAATTATCAATGAATGAAGTTTCTTTCAGATCATACTTTGTATATTTTCATGTTTGTTCATTGATTTAGTTGCAGTTAATTTCATGGGTCCTACTCACATTGGTTTACCACCCTTGAATCGTAATGCCAAATCCACAATGAATGCTGGAAGGAAATGGAACATAGCTGATGCAATATTGTGAATGAATCTATTAGTTGTAAATGTGAATCCTGGATACCATAAGGCGTGTTTTGTCGGTGATTCAATGGCGTACTTTTTTGTGAGCGCTCCAAAATCTTTCCATCTATCAAACATAACAAAATTGATAACAATTTTTATTAATCATGGTTTGTGTCAATTCATATACATGATTATCTGACGACTTCACTAACGTGATAGGGTTGAAAGTACTACTGACGCAATTATACACTCGGATGTGATTGGTGCGTCGCATTGCAATATGCCATGCAGTAGTTATAAGTGTATCAACAACAAAATCCACAGGTATAACATCAACAATGAGCTTTTCATTACAAACGATGCTGCGAATTGTTCCACGTGATATTTCCATCAAAATTCCTGTGATACCAAATATATTGTCTACCCAACCTGGAAATGGTTCTTGGTATGCAGCACAAACAATGCTTGGTCTGACAATAGCAATTGGTAAACCGTTCGCTTTTTGCATTATAATATTTTCAGCCAATCCTTTAGTAAATGTGTACGTATTTGGATGTTTATCTCGTAGTAATGTTTCTAAAATGTTTAGAGTTTCATCGTTCAGATTTTCACACATTTCAATCGCTGTTTCAGGCTTCACAGTGGTTCTATGAAAAATGAACAGATTATTCACGATTAATGTATGACAGGATTACGAATCTAGTATTGAATTGGGATAAATTCGTCTGTTATTACTTGTAGACGAGTTCTTGAATCTCAGTTTTATCTGCATTACTGTATGCTGTGCTGACATGCACAATACTGGTGAGATTCAACATGTTAGATGCCAATTCAATGAGTCGTTGTGTTCCACGTGTATTCAAATTGACTGCGACTTTCAATGGTTCATCAAATCGCACTGTTGCTGCGACGTGAAAAACTATGTTGACTTTTTGCATTAACATGATACGATCCTCCTCACTCATACCAAGTTCAGGTTGACTCACATCGCCCTTTATTGCTATGACCTTTCTAAATGCCGCAGGACATTCCCATCGGATCCTATCAAAAACCTGAAATACATAAATACTTTGTCATTATCAAGTTACGATTAGAATTCAGATTAATCAATGAACTTGATAATTAGTTGATGGTTAGCTTTATCAAGTTATTCATATTAATCTATTGCAACTAGAAAAGTGATTTGATTTTAGAGCACGATGGGAATCGCAAATGGAAAAGTATTCTGCGGAATGTTTGTCATTCTCACAACAGGGTAATTACTCACTAAATGACAAGAATTCTTCAGCTTTCACTTTGAAGCTAAACAAGTGTTCATTGTGATAATAGAACTGTCAATTGTATAAGATTACAAAAGTGAGTTTCTAATTCAATGAATAAAATTCCTACAACAAACTTTATCACAATCAATTAATACATGTGAACAATTCATTGAATGGTATCAAGAAAATGATTGGATAATAAATATGAAAATCACTCACCGAATTTTCAAACAATTTTTCAAATCTTTCTTCCAATGTTAGGCCTCGCTTTGGCCGGACCAATATGTAAATTGTGGAAATTCGTGAACACGATCTGAGCAATTTTTCCAATAATGCTTTACCAAGGAAACCAGTTGCACCTGTGATAAATATCACCGAAGCAGCGAAAAACGCTTCAATTGACGTTCCACCAAGATTTGCTTCTTCATTAGCATAATTTTGTTCACTCTCCGTTTCATTATTAGAAGTACCCATCTTGGAACAATTTTGAATAAATATAAAAAAGAATCTGAAACAAGAAGCGATGACACATCAATTAACTAATTATCAGATTATCGAAACTGTCGGAACAAAACTGAATTGGAATCACAGTCAATGGAGAATCAATTGACGGTAATTCAACCGAATGCAACTGAAAATAAATCGATGCAATGGGCGTGATGTTATCGTTATGTGATCGTGTTTCAACGGTAATAGAAGCGTTGATATGAAGCGGGACTATGAAACTTGAAATATACTATTAATTAACTGTCAGTAACGGACCCTCTCGGTTGGTAGTACATTCATCTAAAACTTCATTGAATGATATTTCCGATTGACACAAAATTCATTTGGAATTTTATTCATTGTCAAATCATTATGAGGTCGAAAGCCAATTAGACTTGTGTTCCAACTTTCAAATCACGTAACAGGAGCATACAAATTGATAAAATCTGAATCAAATTGTTGTGAATCAAAGTTTCAATTTATTTTTAATTGAGTTCTAATCATTTATCTGCACATTACAAATGTCAATTGAATATCGATACTCATTTATTTTATCTAGAACTTTCTGGACTATTTGAATCGATTGATTTGCCAAACATATAATGAAATATTATGCGAATGTTGGGTGACAGTAATAGAAGAATTCCATGTAAATTGTTCATTTGGTAATGACTTGAAATCAATAGACAATGAATTTAACATTCCATATTTTTCATCGTTATTGTCTCAGGATAACACTTCAAGTTTCCACTTATGAGGAAAATTACATGAATTATTCCAGTCGTCGATATTTCATATGCATAACGAAACAAGTTAGCATACAACGGTTTATAAATATTGATTGTCATTGAGAGATGACACATATTGAAATTACTTCACATTTTCATCCACATTCTGTAATATAAGTTGGAAAAAAATGACAACAGTAGTTTTATAATTTCGACTTGACATGTGCGACTGCAGGAGAATATAAACAAAAGTGGTTGGTATCATGATTTGAAATTTGAACAAATAGAATGAATTATTTATCTTTCAATGCTATGTAGCTCAGTAGTGAATATATACATGTCTTTAGAGAGATCGATAAATGTGTATGTCATATACAAAGCATGCGGGTGGTGTTGAAGAGTTTGTAGTACTGAAGAAAACGTAATGGCATAATGTATGTATAGTGATGGTCATAAAACATACACAAATAATGCATTGTTCGATTTGATATGGTTTCAATCGCACAATAGACTTCTTCGTACACTACTAATGACAGAGATATCGATTGTCACTACTGTCCCATAAACCTTAACCAACGAACCATGAATAATAAATATGAATTAATTTTTTATGAATGCATTTTGAATATGATCCAATTAATTCCCAATTATCAAATGGAATTATGGATATTCGAAATTCTCTTCTCATTCATTACATCTGTCAAATAATAAAAATTGTGAATTTTCGGTAAAATCACTTCATCGATTAGAATTTTTCTCTGACTTACGGACAGAAGGAAAAAACAGACAAAAATTATACTCTCGCATATGATAAAGAATTTTTAACTTTAATGTAATCATCGGGCATATATTTTTTCTTCTTTCACCACAAATTCATGAATGTTACCGATAAGAAATGTATGTCAGAACAATATGATTCATAACAAGAAGAGCCATGACTCAGTTACATAATAAAAATAAAAAATGATTTATTGTTATTGTGAGAAATTAATTCAAAGGTAGTATTCAATGAGATAAGATTATCTGTACTTTTATCTCCGTGTTTAGCGCAAAATTCTTATTTTCATCCATCGATTCGATTGATATTCAATTTTATAAAACACATCACTGAAACATTTCTGATAGTACATAATAAAAATCAATTTAAATGAATTATTCAAAGGCAGGTAAAGTATTTCATAGACGTATAGTTTTCCATTAAAATATTCCAGGGCAGTTGTGACAAGACCTTCATTTCACAGAAATAGTAACCATAATTAAGATTTCGGTTAATCCATACTATCAAATAATATTCAAGTGGGAAGTATTGTCAATGATTTATGTATACTCACAACAATTAAAACACAGAATATTTTATGGTTGAATTACGAACGAGAACTGATAGACCAGTGTGCAACACGTGTTTCATCAACAGAAAAATCAACTGTAAGATGGCAGATGAGAAGTGACGATTGATTTATATAATTGATAACAGGAAAATACCACTGAATATAAAAACTTCAATTGAATAGAATATTATCTATTCGAATTCATAATAATCCGAATAAATTTCTTAATTCTCTGAAAATCACGTCAATGATCAAACCACATTGCTGTGTAATTTTTTTAAGTGACACTGATTCACTTGTTGTCATGCCACATGTTAATAGGAATAAGTCTACTCAAAATTGAACATAAACTCTATAAATTGTCACGAGCAAATATTGATCACAGATAAGACTCGTATACATTAAAACTACATTATAACAGTCCACCAAATTCTTTACCCTCTACGTCCGAAAAATGAATGATGACTAACATCAAGTTGAGAGTGAATACTACGCGCCAATAACATCGAGTACCGGCAGTGAACGCGCGCACAACTTCGATATTCTTTTCACTTCACCTCGCGCCTTTTATTTATGTTATTAAACAACACTAGATGGCACTATTATCGTTATTAATTTTGAAGGACAAGTATTCGAATGTGAAAAACGATTCTGATGAAATAATTTTTTTTGATCGCAATTGAATAGAATAATGAAATGAAATTCATGAAAAAAAAAACAAAAAAAAACAAAAAGAAACAATTATGCAATATTTTATTACTCAATACTAAACTTAATGATTGGTTAATCAAATTTTATTTCATTACTTCTATTCGTGAAACGTAGAGAAATAAAAATTGAATTGGCATAATAGAGAGAGAGAGTAGAATTTTTGTATATTTCGTATTATACTCTCTCTGCAATGCTATATATTTATTGAGAGACCAGGTGAGTTGTATAATTGCATTGAGGTAACTCACATCGCTCTCGCATGCGAACCCGGAAGTCACTTTCTTCTTCGTAGACTACCACCAACTTTATATTTTTATTATTATTATTCTACAGAATTGTCACCGTATTTATTCATATTATTTTTCACGATTTAACAAAGTTTTTTTACTTACCTTAATCACTAAAAAATAATTTGATATGTATGAAAAACAGATTCGTCAAGACGATTATTTATTTATGGATAACTTGGTGAATTTATAAATGAGTAAAGTTGGATTGTACACGCACGTTCTACGTCTCTACCAGCGACTGACAAGATTCAATGTGATCTTTCACTTCTATATAACGCCTTTCTTCTGCATATGGGTGTATAATGCAGATATAATCGGCAGTGTTGTATCCACTTACACTGTCTCATGCTACTTTTATTTTCAATTAACCCCGTTCCAATATTTAACCCTAATAATATGTTTTGTATAATCGAATGATTCAATTATTTTTTGTATTCAATAGTTAATTGTATAAAATTGTTTGCATTACGAATTATTTAATTGAGTGATATTTGATTTTTATTACAAAATTCATGCAATAAACTTTTGAATATGAAGTAGAATTTATGGTCTGGGGCGAAACTTTTTTCCTGTTGTATTTATACGATTTTGAATCGTCTGGGATAATTTCAATAGTCGTTATTAGAGTCAGTAGTAAAAATAATTGTGATTAGACATGGTAATTAACATTAATGGCTGAATCAATTTAGATAATGGAAGTATAAGTTATGTTTTTGATGTTATATGTTTTGTTAATACAAAAATCTCAGTTTGGAATGGAGCATTCATTTGTATTCCGAATTTAACAAAAGAATGTGACCATGTGGGGTGATGAAAATTTGATTTCCTCCAAAAATTTTCTCTCATTGTTTAGATATAATTTTGTTTATTCCAATTTGAATAGTCAATGTCGTGAACGTTGTGCATATTGCAAGTATATGTGATTCATCTCCAAATGAGGATATCCTGCTAAACCTTCGAGTGTAAAAATCCAATAACCCAGATGCATATTGGAGAAATTGGTTTTGTGACTTTTTGTGTGAGTGTGTGTACACGTGTATGTGTATTATCCTGCGATTTTATTGTCGATTAATGTGAATGTATAAATTAAATATACAATTTGTAGTGTAGAGAAATCGTTAACAAAAGAGAAATGAGATGAAATGTGATAGTTGAAATTTTGTAATTCGTATATAATACGAGCGGAATTTGTAAAAATAAAAACAAGGTTATGAAATCAAAATGGACAATTTTTCAATTTCTGAAATTTCGTTAGCGAATTTCTCCGTGGACGAATCACTTTTCCAAATTTGTTCGTCGAATCCATTTTTTATCTTGAATTCATGATATTTAGATAATTCGGAATTTCATGTGTGCTAAAAAATTTTAATGCTGGAAAGTTGAACACAGCCGTCGAAGAAAGTAGTCGTGAATATCATGGGATTATAATTCAGATGTCACTAGTTGTGTCTTATAAATACAAAATCTACATTTACCGACCTGATGCTACCGCGCGAAATGAATTCAGCAGAATTCAGGATAGATTTCAGTCATATCGACGAAAATTCGACAGCAATCTTAATTTCGAAATTTCCGCAATCCAAATAACATGGGCGAATTTTTTCCAAAACGATTGGCGAGAATCAAATAGGAGAGAATGTCGAATGAAACTTCATAATGAACAAAAAAGAAAGGAAACGATTTTTTACATTTTTTCATTCATAAATCTGGAGTTTTGGAAATCGCTTCATGTCATCCAATAACACATTTCATTCGCGTCCATCAATTTTTGTGATTTACCATCTATCCTATAGAGATTATAAGGAAAGCAGAATCAATTGCTACAACATTGCAGGTATGAGTGATCAGTACAAACCAATACTGTGAAGGCTCACGTTATTCATAACACCCTCGCAATTATTCGTAACAAACGAACGAATTTTAGATTCTTTATTCGAACTAATAAAGCACCTCACAATGAGCTTTATAAATTCCCTCCAAGTTTTACCGTATGTGTTCACAAATAAAACAGCATTTCATGAATGGAGAGTGTGAAAATTAATTTGAAAATGAAAAATTTCTCCGGCACTCACAATGCAAGTCAGGGTCGGTTTGACCTTGTACGAGTTACTGCGTTATGACGTTTGTAGTCCATTGTTCTATGATATCCTTCCACGTTATGAATACACAGCTAGTTACGTAGAATTTTCATGTGGATAAATTCATATCGAATCCATTAATTTCTTATACCCCTCCATCTGTTTTGTTATTCACAAAATATCAACAGATGAAAAAAAGAAAAATCATGAAACAAACGAACGCAAAAATTGATATCAAATTATCTCCAATAACAATAATTTTCAGTTATCCATATGGGTAGAATTAGCTGAATTTTTTTTTTTCATTTTTTTTCCGATCCATTTCTCATGACATATGCACCAATGCAAATGCCACATGTTACAATTCCAAACGCCCTCGGATATTAATCCACCAATAAAACATTTATTGAAAAATCGTTGTGTTTGAATATCAACATAAGAAATTGATAAAAACAAAATTTTATTCCATGGTAATCGAAGATAACACGTCAATAATAAACGCAAAAGCAGAAGGTAACGCAATCAAATGATTGTTTGCATAAATGACGACAGGTCATACGTCTATTATTTGTCCAACCAACTGACACATCATCAACAAAAAGTCATGCATCTCTTATTATCCCGCGGAAACATTTATCTATATATGATCAATGATGTAAAGATTTATCCAGTGTGACATCACACATAAATGTATGACTATGTACACGCACGTACTTTGTTTTTTATTTTTTACTTCTATCTTCTTCCTTCACTTGCAAATATATACGGCCGCAATATCGACAATGGATTTACTGGTTTATTTATCTTTGTTCTGTATAAGAAGGACAAACGTTCCGGGAAGTTTCTACTTACGTAGATCATGAAGTTATTCAAATGACTTTAAATATAGAAAATGATACACGGATAATAGTAAATAAAGTCAATTTCAATATTTGCATGTTCATTTAATTTTCTTATAATTTTTCGTTCTTCAGTGGAAATGATAAAGTGAACTTTTTCATACTGTAATAAAACGTGATATGTTTGTGCGTAAACAACTTTGTCCACCCTCTGTACAAGGGGAGAACGTGAATTTATTTTCGATCATATACCTGTTCATGAGAAGGTCGCATTGGTGGTAGAAATACGGAAAAATATTTCTGATATAATGTGACGAATGTTGGAATCATATTGACGGAATTCAATAATAATCACGAATTTGTTGATAAGATTTGTCATTTCCATTGATTCAGTCGTCCCGGATATGGTTCATATCTTTGTCAACATTCTTCGCGCATATTTCATCGTTCGGTGTATTGATAAAAATTATGGCGCCAATGTAACACGAAATCTTTTGGAAATTCCCAAACCAATTCCATAAAATGTCGTCCCCTTTCTATATACTTCATAGTATTAGTGAAAATATTTATTTTGCAAGAGGCACACGATCAATCATTCCATTATGTATGTTCATGAGGACTCTCATACACATAAATCTCCTTAACAATCAATTTCATAAGTTCTTCCTTTTATTCTTCACCGATCATAAATTTTTTTACTATATTATCATTCGAAATTTCTTTCGCTTTTTTTTTATTTCTCTATACAATAAATATTTATATATTCACGTCAATATATATTAGACAAGGGTGGTTATAAAGTAATTCATCATGACAGGAAAAAGATTGTATAGTTAATAAAAAATGATGCAACTGTATCGCATATTATATTTCTTCCTTTCATATAAATTGATGTTTCACGTGTAATTTATATCTTAGAGGTTATCATTGTTGGGTATTCAATAAATTATCTTCGCAATCTTTTTGTAAAAAAATTAGTTTTGAATTTATTCAATTGGATTTGACGATTCTTGAATTATTCCATCATGCAGGATGAAACAGAATTTCTCATTTCTTCTTCACGGAAATGGAAATAAACAAAAACGAAATCGCTTGCATCATCTTCTATTCTCAATTACTGATAATTTTTGTGAAGTATGCTCAATGTGTTGTGCAAAATTCTCGAGAAATTAGTCATAGTTAAATAATATTTTGTGCATGCGATGTGTAACGTGGCATAA
The DNA here is from genome assembly GCA_018881525.1 of Meteorus sp. PSUC_FEM 10030008. Lineage (NCBI taxonomy): Eukaryota > Metazoa > Arthropoda > Insecta > Hymenoptera > Braconidae > Meteorus > Meteorus sp. PSUC_FEM 10030008. The sequence continues at coordinate 46,687 of JABMBR010006038.1, forward strand.
CAAACGTGAAATTGTGTTAAGTGTGAGAATGAAGAAGCAACGGCTTGGTCAATTCAATGGAAAACAAATTCGAATGATTAGGAATTGGAGGAATATTTCGAAAATCATTCCAAGAATTGATGGAACACTTTCTCAACGATCAAGTTACCTACACGAAAAATATTTAACGATAGACAGTCAACCGCGACAGATGACCGTTAAAGAGAAATCGCAGGGATTTCCGATCGGCTGAATCACCAGCAGAAATCTATTTGCACAAAAAAAAGTGGGAGAAATAAAAAAAAAGAATAAAACCCCTAGTAAATGTCTTTTATTCAGATCGATGTATTACCATTTGTGAACGAATGAAAAATATTCGACATTTATTTTAAGAGGTGAAACACACACATATAACATCTCATTGAAATTTCAACAAATTTATTGTTGATAATTTTGAATGGAAAGGAGAAAAAAATGTTTCATTTTCCATCCCAAGCGACAACTGAGCCAATCGCATCATTGAATTCATCATTTGTGCGCCATCACCCACGGCTATAACAATTTTTTATTCGTTAAGATTCAATTGACGTTGAAATTCACACAGACAATTTGATATATATATATATTTGCATTCCTTCTGCTCGTATGAAATTGTTGGATGGAGATATGACATATATATGTACATAGTATACATAGAAATTTTTTTTTTCTTTTAACGAATGGAATTTCGATATTTGACGCTTGTGCGTCAATGCATTTCAATAGCTGACAATTTTTATTTAATAATATGAGGGGAAATTGCGAGCGGACTTGAAGAGGATACACGCAAGTACGCTTTTGTTGAGAATAAATCAAGAATACAAAAAAAAATTATGATGTATTTCTTTCTTTCTTTAGTCATATTGATTCCGGACGATGATAGGGAAAATATATGACAGGCGTGGAGGTGGAAAAATTGAAGAAAAAATGGCCATTGAAATTTATCGAAAGTTGATTGGGGATGCTCACAGGATTTACCAAGAGAAAAATCAATTTTCTTTTTATTCTGTAATTTTTGTGTTCTGTGCATCAATAAAAACTTTTTCCTGAACAGATTAAAATTTTTGTTATCATTATTGATGGAAATAAAGACACACTGCAGTGTTCAATTTTTTTCATTGAAAATATTCGGTGATTATCGTTACACAACTGGTTCGGTTGATAATTGAAAGACGGATACACCAATGGAATTTACTTTCACTTCATTCAGTTTGTAAATTGCCTCCAAATGACTAGAACTGAAATTTTTATCATAAACAAGGATTTTTGCACTTTTTTCAATTTTTCGGTCAAAATATCATTCGAAAGTTGAAAGCCTTCTCCTAGCCATTGACAATTTTTTAGGTTAAAGTGTTTTTTTTAGATGATCGTACTCCCGGATATGACGATAACTTGCGTCAAAATGATAAATCAAATTTCGGTGTCCAAAGTTCACTAACTTTGTAATTACGTCAACAATGACACCCGAAAAATTCCATCAAATCTTCCTACTCAAAAATATGCCAAGTGGGTGAAAGAATCCAAATCACTTTCATCACTACCAGAAAAAAAAATTGAAAAAATAATTTATTTTTAGATTTACAAGAAAAAGAAATCACCCCTGCAATGTGCGAACAAGAATTTTTTCACCACTCAACGAATTTTATACTGCGATACATCATCACCCCTCTTTTTCCTCTCACCAAAAACAATCACCTGTAGATGTCATTCTATTTTTCAACGTCCTCGTACTGTCTATACATGAAACGTGCGAATGCAATGAAGTAAAAATGCCCGTGGCATCAGTGGCTCTCACTCATTTTAGATCCACAACAACTGCATATAAATTTGGGCTAATGAACTATTGAATAATCGTTGAAAAATCTGGACAAATATCCGGGAATCAATTTTGGCTCCCTGTTCGTGAAATTTCGTCATCAATATACGTGAAAAAATGTCCCAAGTGTGTTTTTATGCGTGGGCATATCTCGACTCTTTCATCAAATTTATATATTATTTCTATTATTGTCATTTATTCATTTTTATTTATTAAATTCCTATCATATTTTATATTTTACATTCACTGTCCTAATTCTTAGGACTATGTAACGTCTCGAATATCTATGATAGACTTTGGCAAATACTTCCATTAATTATAATTTATAATTCAGTATTTATTTTGTTATGATCGTCATCATCTTCTACATTTATCTCTCAGCTCATGAATGTAATAGCTGTGTATATTTAGATATGTTCTGAGTAAAGTCCCAAATTCGGTGACATAACTTCGAAATTTTTACTCGTTGCTTTACGACACGGACATTCTATTAATATCACAGTTACTTTTTATTTTTAAACTTAAATCTATTTCACGTAAATATATAATTGTGATATGATACAAACATTTTGGTATTCATGTCGTGAAGATGAAAATGAAATAACTCTAGAATTGCATGACCGTTTATTTGATGAACACTGACCTTATACATCTCATTAGCGTACGATGTTGTATACATGTAACCAAAACTTTTTTTTTTCTTTCCATCAATCTTCTCTTCTAGTTAAAATCGCTTCAATTATCCAACTGAAATTCATAAGTCTTCTCGTTTCATTCAATAATTTAGAAAATTACTTCAGAATTCGTTTATCAAACAGTAATGAGAAATTCGTTTTTTTTTGGTGATGAATCGGATTTCAGAACGAAATGTAAATTAATTTCTCCACGGTTTCTTCGCATTCATACCAGTAATAATAATGACAAAAATAATTCATGACATTCTCAGAAAATTAAATTAGTGACTTGGTTTCATTGTGGTGCCAGAAATTTATTCGACATTGGAAAATTATTTTTCCATCACATAACAATGTCGCATAATTTCTTAGTTATGTAAAAAAAAAAAAAAAAATGAAATAACATTTTTTTTGTATACTGAATTTATCTAATCCACGTCGAGAAAATAAATTTTTTATGTTGAGAATGAATAAAAAAAAGAAACAGCAAAAAAAATCCATCCATATCGTGTAAAAAAATTGCGCATCAGTAGAAATATTTATTTAGAATTGTTCATTTGTGATACTATTAAAATGGGCATCCCCGCAAATCAAGAGATCACAATCAGAAAGGCCGTTGTCTTTTGATACAGACAACGAGTTTGTAACTCGTTACCTCGAAATGGTGAGCGCAACGACAATTCATGCTCTGGGAAAAATAGAAATACAGAGTCCAACCAGTAATTCGGATATCTACTTGTTGACGCGTGCCAATATGAATCATCGAGTTATCAGATTGAATTTTCAATGGCCTAAATATATAACTACTCGAAATTGAGAGAAGAAAAAAAAAGAGTGAACATTCCACAAGAATACAAAGTCTATTACGTCTTGATAATTTCAAGTGTAAAAAAGAGATCCGATCGCAACAAGATGAATTGATAGAAAAATAATTGAGCAATAATAAATAACAATCGACTGGAGTTCATGCTTGAAAAAATAAATTATGTGGAAAAATTCTTCCTATTGTTTTTGAAAGTAATGTTGATGATACCGAGTGAAAGGATGGAAAAATTCCAGGAATGTAAACACCCACGGAATTTCGGAAAATATTATATAAATTGATGAACCCATTGGTTATTTTAAATTTCACAGTTAGATATTTAAATTCTTCTTGATATTTGCCAAACATCTATTAATAAACTTTGAATCTATTATTATCAATGAATCAAAATAAAAATTGGGTTATAATAGACACTGAACTGCTATGATGAAATTATTTTCGATTAAGCTTCAACAGTATTAAGAATCAAAACAAATTTATAAATAAATTATAATGTGAGAAACATGTTCGGACGGAAATAAATAATTTCAACATTTCAACGACTGTATCGATGGCCTTAACCACTGAAAAATTCCTGGAGGACAATTTTCGATCATCCACTGGATGAATACATAAAAAGTTTATTACAATTTATATCTCAATTATTTCACGCACTTCCCAGTAACTCTTCGTATACATATAACCAATTGCAAAATTTGTCAATTCATATTGATGTGCAGAAATGCATTTGCAATAATTGTACATCACTACTGATCCTCTACTGAAATGGTGTCCATGCATCAGTAAATGCTGAGATTAAATTCCAAAATGACAATAGATTAGAGAAGTGAGTGCGTGTGGATTGCATGTGATCTACAGACACGAAAAAGATTATTAAATACACATATACACAAATGTTGATACGTCGGCCGTGCCTCTTATGCGTCAGCCAATGGTATCACAGGGTTACAAAATCAACTCGCTAATAAAATGTTTCAGAATAAATTATGACATTCGTATTGGTTGTGTTGAATTAATATACATTTTCTTTCATCACAACGTGTTAAAAATATCTTATTTTGCTCGTGTGAAAAACAAAAAACAGTTCATATAAATTATAGGAAAAAAACACGAATAATTTTTCATGTGACATGTAAAAACTCCAACACGTGTCATTTCCAAGGATGCAATATTGAATCAATTATAAAAAATTGAAACGTCATTTTTATGATAGTTTGATAAATTGAAGACAAAGAGAGTACATTTGGGTTGTTCCATTCTGTTTTCCAGGTATCATGTTTTGTAATTTCAGACAGGCCAGATCTAATCGATTAACCACGTAATTGATAACTGTGTCGTGCTTGACACATGTCAACGTATGTCAATCACATGATTGGTGATAACATAATGCAATATCGTTTGGTTAGACGAATTTCAAAGTATTCTGATTGTTACTTTTGTGTCTTCCATAATCGACATTAGTCTGTTGATTCGATAATTTGATCTATAGTTGCCGATTTTTTTCATCAACGTGATACGCGAAAAAATTTGGTTTTTAATGACTCGGTTTTTTTCAAGTACACATGGTTGTCTATTGATTAGAGATATCAAAAATACTTTTCAACGAATCACGTTCGACTTCAAAAAACTGATTAAAACCAGTACGGAGTAGTCAATTCTTGTAAATTCTGAAACACCTCATTGCAATATTCAAAAAATATCTGAAAACTAATTTTCGTTGTAAAACTTAAATTCCACAGAATATTTCAAGTGAGTAGTCTCAATGATCACGAAGAAAATTCAAAAGTTAATGACCAGAAGTTCGAATAAAATCTTCAAATAAAAAGTTGAGTTCGCATGGAAAAATTTTCTTTCTCAATACTCGGAATTCTGAATATACGAGACAGATGGTCGCGATATTTCGTAATATCACATACTTCAAAGAGTCTTGTCTGATCGATGTCAAAACAGAGATGAGAACAATTAGCGAAATTCTTCCCATCACTTGAGACGTCTGTCCAAAGTTTATCAATAAATCGATTGTGGATGTATAATTTAATATTACATTGACCCCGAGTATACAATATGTCATATTTTTAATAACGCAATTATAAAACTGGTGAGCGAGAAATATTTGTGGTTTAAACTGTTCCATCCTTGAAAAATTAGCACGAATAGTCGAAAAATGACTCGTTCTCATTTAATACTTTCTTTTTCATCGAAAAGTCATTGGATAAAAGTGGATAATCCAGAAGGACACTGTACACATGTACCTTGCGTTAATATATTTCATAGTATCCGAAACAGAAAGAAACTATAAACAAATGTAATGGAAAAAAACGTTACGACACTGGCGCCTAAAAGAATTCCACAGTCTCGATTCGTGAACGAGTAAAAGAAAGAAAAACAAAAAAAAAAGATGAAATATTCTTTATTCGTGACATCAAGGAGTATTTCAACGATGTAGATTGAATATGAGTGAATTTTGAAAGAATCTCAATTTTTTGGATTGATACGCCATTGAAAAAATAACCTGAAACATTCCATAAGTCTTAATTTGTAAATTCTTTCCTTCTTGTACTCTGTTTGAATTTTTTCTCCAATTACTATCATCATAGTGTTCAGTTGAAATAAAATAAAAATTGGATAATATCCAGAAACATTTCAATTGAAATAATTGAGCAATAGACGATTTGTACTTCACATCATTCGTAGAATATTTTTGCGTTTTTTTTTTATTTTCTGTTATATTCTCTTCTCCTTTTTGATCATATAAGGACCCAACTGATTCTATCATTAAAAATAGATGGAATTCGGAAAATAAACTGTTTACACTCAAACAAGAGAAAAATTAACACGAAAATAGATGTGGCGTGTTGGAGAGGTTGGCTTCAACTTTGTGTGGGATTAATGATACTACGCTTCATTCTGAAAAATAAAATAACGACAACATTATTTCGAATAATACCGATAAATATTGTCAAATAAAAGGCTACTGTTAACAGCAGACTGAAGTGAGGAAAGATAATCATCATGAGGATCACAAGCTTCATCAGGTAAATAAGTAAATGTTTAAATAAAGCTGAAATAATGACAACGATAAAAAGTCTAGATGAAAAAAAAAAAAAAATTCCAACGCGAATCGAATTTTATGAGTAGTTTATTTCTGGTAAAATACTTTAGACAATACTCGAATGCGAGAAGAAGAAACATTGTGAATGAAGCATGAAATTCGCATGAAAAATTAATCAACGTAAGATAATACAATGAAAATTTACTATTAACATTAAAAAGGGATTTGATCATTTGATTTAATTGCCTAACTGATAGATACTGATAAATATCCAAAGTCGTATAAAATGAAGTGCAAAAACTGTCAGTTAAAACAGTTGATAAGACAAACATAAATTCACAGTGAGAATGATGTAGCCAATCATAAGTGAGTAAATAGTAAACAAAAGCATGAACCACCAGTATATCCAATACTCATCAGCTTCGTATAACGTACGATGTAAATGCAGAGGAAAATCTCACATAAAACTGTACATAATTAAGTAACTATAAATATCTTTTGAAAGAACGTTATATCAACCATCCATTAATAAAAAGAAGTGCAAGTAATCTTCTTTCCTGCTTCTGCTACTACCACTACTCGCACTTGTTTCTACACCGTGCAAAAAATGAGGTGGGAGAAGTACAGCATTAGCAGCGCGAAATATGCGTCGTTTCTCGTCGTCGCTTGTGGTATTATCGTAGGTCAAGAACGCGTATGCTTTCTTCGCGCGTCTCAACGTGAATACACATTTACGCGTCGCATATTTACACGCATTTCCTTTATCATCATCTTCATCTTGTTTCACTGTTTATTAATTTCTTAATTGCATTAATTCATCATACACACTGTATACAAACCAATTTTTATTGCACGGACATTTCGTGAGAGAAAAAAAAATGCAATCAAAACTGTCGAGTTGGAAAATAATCCAGGAATTGTAATCGATTTTTAACAAGTTTATGACAATTTTTTTACCACGTTATGACCAACGTGCGTGTTTCGAATATTTTGTGCTGTTTTTGTCCAATCAGACTTGACCCAGGTTGGATGATCGCATTCATACACACACGTGGATTCTATTCGTTGTTCAATTCTCATGCGCATCGAAACAGATATTTTTGATGTTGGTGTTCATTTATGAAGCTTGATGGAAAAAGAAAAAATAGCCGGTATCGTAGCAGACACAATTATGGACATTTGAATTAAATGAAATGAGAAGAGGTCGGAAACGTAAGCAAAATAAATAGTGCAGATAAAATTTATTTATGAAATGTATTTGAATTGGAATTCAGTTGAGAGACATTGTACATGTGTGAATATATTATCGTCGGAATCGATTCTACTTCCCAACTGTATTTGGTAGTCATGGTGATGATATGCAATTGTAAAAAAAGAGAGAGAAAAAAAAGTATATTTTATATTTATTTTTTTATTTCGTAGTTGATAATTTTTTTGATATCAGTTAATAATGAGAATATTCACAATGATAAATTCACTTGAGGAATTCTATCCATCGAATTTAGTTGGAATAAGATTTATCTATAATTTGAGATCGATAATTGGTAAAAAACAATGATTTTTTAATTATACGCTTTGTATCTTCATTTATTGTTTCTCGTGGAATGAGTATGTGATAAAGACAAGTGAATTTCTCTTCTTCAAACGGATTCTTTATATTTAACTGAGAACCGTTCAGAAGTGACTGTGCCAACTCATATTTCCATGGAATTCAATCACTTTCAACAAATGACGAACGTGTTTATGTGTATGATCCAGTGCATTATACTTGTTCGTCAGGAAATTACAAAAACAATTGGAGTTTAATGTTCCGTTTTTATAATTATCGAGAGTATATTATCTTCGGTCATTGTCTATAATGTTAATCAGCAATTATGTACAATTATGAGTTTTTCTTTCCATGAAATATTAACGTTCATCGAGAAAAGTCGAACAAGTTTTTATCATATACAAATGCAAACGTAACTAATGCACGTTGAAATATATTCGAAACAAAAGTGAAAATCAGAAATTGCTTGGTCATTGTTCTGAGAGCAAAATTTTTCATAGGCAAAAATTTGTTTTACTAAATGACGTAATCACTTCACAGGTTGTCCAACAATTTGTTCTACCGAACAGGTCATACATTTTCCTCATATCAACTATTTGACGAATAATAAATTTATATGTTACAGATCAAAGTCATCAGGGAATCCTTTTCCGATGGCAATATGCAAATGTAACACAGGAAAAGAAAACAACCAGGAAAAAGAGGAGGAAATGAATCGTCGTGATATTATCTTCTCGCATATTACAAAGTGATGCAATCGTTTGTCTGATAATCAAATCGCTAATTCATTCATTAAACAAAGTAATGTATTGCATAATTATGATTTCACTGAAATCGTTGAGATAGTTGATGATCGGTAATGTGTTTAGGAACAAGTGGGGATGGATTCCGATTAGCTGCACCTAAATCTGTTGGAATGAATCAGACTCGCAAGTGGATTTTAGAAATATTGGACGATTTTATCAGTGAGCGTCATGACAATATCTCTCACCCGCGCCTTTTAAGGGAGAATAAAATCCATCGGAAGGTTCCCCGGACACATCGGTAACTCACATTGCGTTATATAGCGCAAGATAAAAAAGTGAGGGAGGATCTAGTCGTGTGGAGGGAGGAGCCTTCAACACTCTTGGAGTATATATGCGAGAAGCAACCAGCAGCATGGTACAGTTCAACACACGAGACAAAACGGAAAAGAGACATATTCTTTCACATCATAAAAAAAATTATTGAATATTAATTGGACTTGATGATTATTTGAGGAGAAAATTCTGTTTTCTCACATACATTTCTTGATCAAGTGATTTTATTTGATTGATCATCAGAACAAATTATTTGAGGATAAATTTCGGAATAACAGTGTGAAGTATTTATGGTGGTAAATTGAACGTGGTTGATACAAATAATCTCTGCAGATATAAATTCGTGTCAACTGTGTAAATTATTTGACGAATATAGAAAAGGACAATTCAGTAAATTATTTTCATTCAATTTTCCTTTTTGATTGATGAAAATTAAAAATATTGCAACGATGAGTTATACATTGAGGACTCTTGTGACAATTGTTATCATATTTTCTCTTGTACCTGATTTCGTACAAGCCAGACCTGCACGAAGGATTATCAGGTGATTATCTATAAATCATCTAACAATTTAATGAAACTATCTTTGCTATGATCGATTATTTTATTTCTCACTATTATTTCGTCCTCGGGATTTCAATTTATTGAACACCTCTATTGAATTAATGAAACAAGGAGAGAATAGAAAGAAAAAAGAAGGAAACAATGGGAGACACACAGCGTGATAGGGAAGATAACAAACTCAAAAACAGATTAGAAAAATAGAACAAATATACTGATATAGATTTGAATCAAGAGAACTTTGTAAATTGTTAACCTAATATTTGATATGAATTCCATAACCGATATTCATATCTGATTGGAATTAAATACAATGAAAGGAATTTATACTACCAATTATCATATTTTGGTATATAAACTTTGCAATGTTTTTTCTGTTTCGTGTTTGAAGTATGAACTGTTATTTGAATACTGAAATCCAAGTGCTCACGATGCACTTTGTATAAAGACACGTGTGTTGTGGCTGACGCAATATACTTATGTATTTTCTAAGATTTTCATCAACGACAATTGATTCATAATGAAAATGATCGACATTAGGTTGCGAATTTTCAGCTACTCATATGTGTTTATGTCATGAAATTTATTTTATATTTTTATCATTGTTTCAGTCGTCAGAAACGCGTGTCGGATCAACGTCTCGCAGAGCTCGAAACCCGATTGGCACTGGAAAGAATTCACGGGAGATTAGTGACTGTACCAGTAGGGTTCGGTCGTGTGGATCCAACAAGAATGTGAGTATATGAAAAGAGACTTGAGAATATTTCCTTCACTGCGATTCGCTGGGAATAATTCGAGTAGGATGCATTGAAATAAAGGGAACGAGTGGTGGTAGTATAATCTTCTAATATGATGTGAAATATGCTGCCATACTGAATTCAATTCAATTAAAGTTGGATAATGGAATGAGAAAAAATGCAGAACCAACGAGACAGAATTAATAGGGGATGATATTGGCTATGATAGGATAATCTCAATAAATAATTTTGTGAGGTAAAATTTCTCGGTATATTCACGTCTCCACCTGTGGAGGAAGAAGAATTGAAGAATTCATCTCTCAATATTCCAAACGCAACACATCACTTATAATTGCTCTTAAAACCTACGCGAACTTGAGTTATCGAGAATAGAAAGAAGAAGAAGGGAATAAAAATGATATTAGATGAATGATCTGTCGTTCCATAGGAATTCACAAATCGATCGAAGAGCTATGTGCTATGCAACGGAACACATATACCATAATGGAGTTACTAACGCAATGTGGTGGGTCGCGAATTGGAAAAGAAAAACGGTGCGAAAAATAAATTTCCATTGTCATGAAGCCCTCCCTTAGCGTACATTATTTCTTCGAGAAAATTTTATTTACAACAATATGAAAGAGTGAGATCATGAGAAAAAGTTTGAAAAGGGTGTGAGAGAACTGACGAATAAATTGAAAGAACATCGCTGTGGCTATAAACGCTATCAATTTATTCTTCGAGACGAATTCGAGTGTAAGGTTGAATATTTTCAAATCTTTTTTTTTTCTTTCACATATGTATTGTATTATCAGACTAATTCGATTATTTTCGCACATACTGTGATAACGATAATATTCCAATCGACATGGTCGAGTGATTCAACTTATCCAACACTTTGAACGTAGTAAAATTTTTGAAAAATACAAGAGTTACGCAAACTCATGCATCAGATAAAGTCGTGTTTAATGCATATGGTTGGCACGAAATTTTTTGATTAGATTATAGAGGTATTACACAAAATGATAAATGTAGCAAATGAATTTGTGAATGAGTCTCGTGTTATTGACCTACTGGCAAACTTATTTCATTCTCATTAGTACATGCAAATTTCACGAAAAAACAAATGATACACGAAAGAAATGTGTTTGTCTGAGCAGGCGATGTAAATGGTCATTGAGGTGTCGTTGACATTTTGATGAGAGAGATTCATAGTACGTATAGCGATATGACTCATGTACAGAGAACTTCGGTCTGGTATCACTGGCCCGAGCCATGAATAATTAAAAAAAATAAGGATTACAAGAAAAACAATATTTTAGTGACAAAAACCTTTTGTTCTATTACCTTTCTACGCAATGATTAATTTTTTTCTTTGTTCTTCTGATTGGATTTTAGTGGACGCAGGCGAAGATCGAACGTGGAATACGATCTACAGAAAATACGACGCATTCTACAAGAGGTCGCACGTGACTCTGTACCAGTTAGCGAAGAAAATGATGGAATGCTCACTTACTCCTGGGTAAATTTATTGCTGATTATTTCCTTGTACTTTCCACACAAATACTCTTCATTTTGAGTAACTGCTTTCCAGAAATCAAAACGTCTACGTGAAATATTACACATCACACATTGAATTCTTTAACGAAACATCAAATTAAATAATTTAGTTAATTTTCTCTTCAATTATTTCTTTCAGCAAAATGAAGACAATCGTGATGACGATTCTGAAACACAATTGATTTGATCACACTAATCTTATGATGTCGATGTTCAATTGGACTAAAATCAAAATTTGGATTAATTAAGTGAATAATACCGTTGGTGAACGATGCGCCATGAGTTTTAAAGGGTCTCTTAAAGCCTAAACAGTATTATGATAGCTCACTCCTGCAATCGTATTGAATTTTCATGCAAATGCAATTTGAATTATCATTTATAATCATTTATTAATGATTCATATTTCGCTATGTGCGGGGTATTTCATATTTTGAATACTTCACAACTTAATCTATTCCTTAGCGCACGAATATTGTCAGTCTGACATTAGTATTTTCATTTGTTTCTTTTCATTTTCTGTTTCAATATTTAATCACCCATGAATCTAAATTTTAATTCAATTATTTATTCATTAGTACGCTTCTATTTATATATTATACATAAATAATTAGATAGAAAAATTATTTCAGTTCTCTGTGACGACAATAGAATATTTATTTTTTTAATATTGAAAATGGAAATTGCAAAGATCAATGTGTATTTTTCGATGCATTTTTCAATTGTAAGTGGGGTAAAACTGTGATCGTGATTTATATTTTGAATTCATTTTTTATATTCAAATTCAATTAATTTATTGAGGATTTTTGATTCATGAGATTCCATTGTATAGAAGTTTGGCATTCTTCATCACGATCACAAATAAACCTTCGAATCATTTTTTTTTCTTTTTTTTTTTCATAGTTAGATAATTATTCAATCAACTGACCTGACTATTGGCACTATTACTACAGTAAAGTCCAAAGTGATAATATGAAAATGAAGGATTTATTCACCATTCCGTTAGTGAAATTTAAATTGTCTTTAATTTCAATTGTAAATTTATAAAGAGTATTTAATTAGTTACAAGTCAATTCGTCCATTCATTTTCACTATTTTATTTGAATGTGAAGTTTACTCATCTGAAGAATAATTTCGTTTCATTTTTCTTCTTCATACTTGTATAGAACTGATTGTCGCTTGCGACTTTTTATGTGATACGCAGCCTATCCAGAATATTATTCATCTTCCCTCAATCAACACGATGAATATTTTAATTTATTTAATTTATTTCATGCTTCATGATGAGTTTCACTTTAATGATTAGCCATCATTGTCATGATTCTTTTCTTTATTTTGTACCAACAAAAACGTGTAAATGAATGTTGATGTAATAAAAGTATGTTGCTTTGAGTATTCAATGTGTCACTGTTATATGAACCTTAAATCTTCGATTCGTATGAGAATGAGATACAAAAAACTGAAAATTAAGCCCATGCCACCATAATAATTCAGCATCCTCCTACATTGGAATTCGATTGGGGAAATCTTCGAGTAAGATCAGAAGAAAAATACATCTATATGTAAATGTACGAACTGCAAGAATCACATCCATGTGCACAGCTGTCTCTAAAAGGTACAACTGGGATGAATATACCTCGATATTGTCTGTAAGTTATCTCTCGTTGAATCATCCGCATCACATAAGAACATTGAGATTTTATCCACAGTTCATAAACACCACCAAAATTTTACACAGTTGTACAATGAAATTCAGATCTCGATCTTTTTTTGGGAATAGAGAAACATGAATGAAATTATGAATGAGGGATGTTTAACTGACTCAAACACAAGTGTGCAATATTTCATTTTCATTTTTAATGTATTCTATAATAGTACAGTATAATATTCATTAAATTAATAATTTTAAATATTATTTTGTGGTATGCATCGTGTTACCGGATAACGTTACAAGACGAGACTAGCTGATGGTGATCCTTCGTAGCGCTACATCCATTACATTTTTTCATCATTTCAATATGTATTTTATTAATTTATCCTTTTTTTCCTGTTTACTTTTTCAGTGTGTACTTTTATTTCCTGGCCCTATTCAGTATGTTATCATACATGCCCATGATTGGACATTACGCTTCGTTCCCTTTTTTTGTTTCCAATTTTCCTGGTTTGTCTCAGTTCAGAGACACAACGATAATTTACTTCTCAGCAGCAATGAAACGACAGATCGATACTACATTCTGTTCTTTTTCTTTTGTTTTCGCTTCTCTCAATCACGGGAAGCCCACATCGACCGGTATATGAACGAATAAAACATAGAAACAATTTTTCAATTACAAATAATCAGCTTCTGGAACATCTCAAAGGCACAGGCAACAAGGTGACTGAAAGTTTCACAGATACATACAAATATTGACTATTCATAGCACGACCAGTACAAACCACATCATCAATCTTCCGAATATTTTCTCATTTTATACTTTTTTAATTTCTTATGTTATTATTTTTTCTATTAATAATTATTTTCGATATCGTCCTCGTTCGAAAGATTGATGATGTTTCAGCAAAATATCGCTAATAAAATAACAAATTGAAATAATTAAATTACGATTTGTTGTAAAAAAAAAAGTAGTGGTTCTCTTAGAAATTAAATATCATTCACGCAGTTCATTCATATTCTCATACCTCGATCTCACTCTTCTTCCGTCGTTCATTTACAGTCTCACTATGCATAAATTAAAATCAAGATCTGAAATGTTTAATTACTCTCTCATGGAACGTGCGATGTGAATCGATTTCATTTTTCATCATCATCATCGTCTGCGTTCATAATGGCGAATTTGATTTTCTATCATAGAATATTATATACACATGAATATATACATGTACATAATAATTCTATTAGAAACATTACTAAACTAAGATGTGGTCAAAGACGAAGAATGAATAATACAAATGGAAAAAATTGAGAATCCACTCATACCATACATATGTTTCCTACTATCATTTCGATTTATAAACTGATAACAACGACGACGCTAATAACGAGAATATACATTCACTCGCTGGCACATCGATCTAGAAAACAATAAAGCTGCACCGACGACAAAATACACATTCGCAAACGTAATTACCCATGCGAGAAATATTAAAATGTATCAATCTGAGCTCCCGCGTTCAACCACATCGTCATATGTCTTTTGTATTGTTATTATGTCGATTCTTGCTCATAAGGACAAATATCGTGAGTCGACATGTGTATTTTTGTGAGTATACATATGCTGGAGGACCTGAATGAAAAAAATTAAGTGACAAATCGGAAGCGTTTGAATATATATAACGCGAATGCGTTCGTAAGTCAAGACTTTCTATTTTAATTTCTTCTGCTTTTTTATTTATTTGTATTTTTTTTTCTTTGTGTACTTTGTTTTGCACAGAAAAGAAGTTCGGCGTCTTCTTTTTTCACTGATGTTCTTGATCATTAAAAAAATTGGAGCGCACACACATGCGACGGAAAATCGCGCGTACAGATGAAACGAAGGAATACTTGTATCAAAAAAAGAAATCATACAGATGCATGCAACAAATCCGCTATACATCAAGACTTGAGAGCATAAAATAATTACTGAGAATATTCTCGATGAACGCTCGCAAGTCTTTTGAGAACGCTAAACTTACGAATAGTTCGAATTAATAGCTATATAATACATAACACTGCACCGTTAACCGTTTAGCAGCAATAACTTTTGTATTTACATTTATTTATTCCCTTTTTGCTATGTCTAGTTTTCATTTTTATTTTCCCTCTTTCATCACCCCAGCCTGAATCTTCACACAATTTATCTTCATCAACCATGTTCACAACATTCTAACGTACACGTTCACCGTTCTCGCTCTCATATTCGCTAACTTGCTTAGTACGGACAATATCAGTAACTTTTATTCTTTTTTTATTTGGAATAAGTAACTAAGTTGCCAATGCCTTCAAAATTCGATACTGTGTTGAACACTGTGACAATACAAGTGCGCAATATACGTAGATACATTATATTAAATAAGACTGCGATGTCTATTATTTCTTTTCTTTTTTTTATATATATTATCAAAAAATCCTTTTTTTTAATTTCTTTTGTTCGTTTTTTTTTGCTTTCTATGAATTATTCTCAATATGCTCTGCTATCCATATATTTGCTCATGTCTCACAACATTGTTATAACGTTTTTCTTCATGGCCTAACGGTTTCGCAGAGCGTTGGCAGTTCTCGAAACTTCGTACAAGTCAATGGATAATACATCCAGAAAGTGATTTTCAAGTCAATGATAATTTGGGACAATTTATGGAAAAAATTAATCATAAAGCATAAGAACGTCAGAATGAGAAAATAACTTCCCTATACCACTGACATTGTTTTATCGTTTTCATCTCATCATTTTTTTTTCTATCCCCGTTTTACCAAATTTGGATATCTCACAGTCACAGGAATATTTCGGAAACGAAGAACTTAGTACTCAAATACGAATAATAATAGTGATAATAATAATAATAAT
>JABMBR010006039.1:0-11863 GCA_018881525.1 Meteorus sp. PSUC_FEM 10030008
TAATAGTGGTGATGATAAAATACCACTGATTCTCGGTGGTGACTTCAATTTTAACTTTGCGGAGGATGTATCCTTGCCACTACTTTGCTTTCTTCGTGAAAAAGCTTTCAATCTCTCTTTTAACCAATCGGTAAAGAAGTATTTACTTCTACCACGTGTACTGTGCTGCACTTGTTTTTTTTTAGTTTGGTAGCTGTTGGCGAACTGTAGTTCTACCAATGAAAAAATTTTGGACATATAAGGCTATTCATTATCGCTCATGTTAGCGTTCGAAGCCGTGAAGGAAGTACACAGTTCAACTTTCCGAGATCGGCAACGTGTTATTGAGGTTCTTATCAAGGTTTTGTGAGTTTGTTGATTTTCGATGGCGTTCCAAACTCTTCATCATTCTGAGATTGTGTCACCTATTTGCTATTATAATTTTCTCCTTCCCCACATTCATTGTAGCTGCGAAGCTCCCATTTAGGCGTCTATATCCGTAATACTCGACGCTTCCGACATCTTCAATCGTTGTACACTATTTAAGAAGCTTGTTCGACTATTTATTTTTCATCATGTCTGTTACATATCCTTCTTCATATTTTTTCACATCATTATTTCTATCTCTATCTCTATAAAAATGTTATGTTGGTTTGTGTATGATTCAAAAACTCAAAAATCACTGCAACGATTGATCCCAAATTCTGACACGATATACAACCCGCCTCAGAGATGGTTTTTATCGATCTATCTTATCTCATTTTATCTATATTTTTTCTACTTATATAATTGTATGAACGATACGTTATAATTTTTTCATCTCTCTAACATCCAAAGACATTGGAATCGTGTGGTTTAGATTTAGATAATGATTGTTTCTCGCATGGACAACTGTATGCTGCATGTTCCTGTGTCGGTAAACCAGATAGTCTTCATATATACGCAAATAGTGGAAAAACGAGAAACACTGTATACCGACAAGTATTGCAAAATTAAACTTCAATGAAACGTTAAGTTTCATTCGTCTGTTATTCTTCATCTATGTAATCATAATGTGCCACTGCAAAGCATGGCAGGGTACAGCTAGTATCTATATATAAATCTCTAAAAATGACACAGTTCAGTAGTCCCTTTTCTACTGTTCTTCAAATATTGCACAAGGTTTAGTTAATGGATCACGAATGGGAGAGAAATGCTTGCATCGCAATTAGACTGACTGAAGTATTAATGGAAACTGTTACGAATGGAGAAGTTTGAATGCCCACAGTTATTCTACCAAACTCAAATACATTACTCCCATCTCGATTCCAAAGAACAGGGTCCCCAGTGATATTTGGATCCATTATGAGCGTGAATCAATCACAAGATCGAACTCTTGATAATAATCCATGTATAATTGCGACGTCCAGTGCTTTTACATGAAAAATTACGCTTTCATTTGATAGTTTGAGATTCATGCATTTCTGATGATAACGGTCGAAGCAACTCATTCATGATAAAAAACTTCACAACCGAAGTTGTTTACTGCGACATCAGATTCGAATTTATCTTTCGATTGTCTAATCATCCGTTTATATAGTTTGAGAATCCCTCACAACAGTAAAAATTGAAATCAATCATTGTTCTATAAGTCTTGGGTCTTTTGAAATCCCTCTTCACAATACTTACAACAATCAAATGTATATTAGACTGGGCCAAAAAAAAAATAATTTTTTTTTCTAACGGTACTGTGGAAATATTGTTCATGACAACAAAAAAAATATCCTGAAATTATGAGCCCTTAATATTAATATTGAGGGGTGCATCATTGCAATTGTTGATTTTCAACAAGTATTGCATTTTTCATGAAAAATTTGAAATCAGTCAATTTTAAACGTTCAACCAATTCGTATTCTTGAAGGAAATTAAATTCTCTACAAAAAAGCTCTCTTAATAAATTTCTGTAGAACGAGCCGTTTCCTTGTAATCGAGCCTCAAACATTGTTCAATTTTTCAATTATTTCATTTAAATTCTGAATTCTTTGAACTACTATAAATAAAAATTACTTGAAATTACTTTAAGATTGTATTTCAACATTGAATAACTCTGAAACGAATGAATTTATTGAAAAATGTTAGGAGACTTTTTTTGTAGAGCATTAAATTCCCTTCCAGAATCATTATTTGTCTTATTAAGGTATTGATATTTATAGTAGTTTGAAGAATTCAGAATTTAAATGAAATAATTGAAAAATTGAACAATGTTTGAGGCTCGATTACAAGGAAACGGCTTGTTCTACAGAAATTCATTAGGAGAGTTTTTTTGTAGAGAATTTAATTTCCTTCAAGAATACGAATTGGTTGAAGGTTTAAAATTGACTGATTGCAAATTTTTCGTGAAAAATGCAATACTTGTTGAAAATCAACAATTGCAATGATGCACCCCTCAATATTAATATTAAGGGCTCATAATTTCAGGATATTTTTTTTTTGTTGTCATGAACAATATTTTCACAGTACCGTTAGAAAAAAAAATTATTTTTTTCTTTGGCCCAGTCTAATGTATATGTATGTGTTTTCTCGAGGAAATTTCACATTCTGAAAAAGCCTAAAAATATATTCAAAGTCAATGTTGAATGTATAGTCAATCTCGCATGTTGCGAAAAAGCTCTCATGAGTTAAACTACATTGCGTTATATTTTTCCTCATGTCGTAATTTTTCGGAAATCTTGCTGTGTTCTGACTTGATTCATCGAGTTGGATTATAAATGTTACAATATCTCGATTGAAAATGAAAATCAATCGACTTCACCTCGAAATCAGTTTTTATTGCAAATTAACAATTTTTAGAGAATGAAGATATTTCCTTTTTGGTGCTTAACAAATCGTAATACACATCGGAATTCTTCGTCATCTGTAGTGATTCCACTCCCCGTTCGGCACAACCATCCACGACTGATGAAGTTTGAACACTTCCTAAAAAAACGAAATTGATTATACATTGAATTTTGACCGTGAATATTTCGAAAACAATAAGTTCAGCGACAAATTATAAAAAACTCTTATCCCGGAGTGTTGAATTTCTTATTAAAAAACATACATTCCATCGGTGCAAGTATATACGGAAAGTCTTAGGGGATCGTAAACGCAATCAATCTTGGCTCATGTCATTTCTATTTGAAATGTTGGTCGGCGTGGAGGTCAGGTTGATGCGAAATTCAAAAGCTCTGCTGGTAGGAATTCTGTCTTATTCATCTAGAATAGATTTTAGCTTATCGCGTAGGAAAATTCAAAAATACCAAGTATGAGGACCACCATAAAAAATATGTAGTTACTTCCAAATAGTTTGAGTTCAATCATCATTTGATTACTATTTACTGTTAATTCAATTCATCTTTTGTTCCGTCATGATGACACTGTTCTGCTTCGAATGGATGTCCATATGGAACTGTATGCATATGGTTTTAGATATGCAAAGAACGAATGCATGAGAATAAAAAAAAAACGAAACATGCAAATTTATATTCCTCCGCAGATGTTGAATAATGATTTGAAGTCGAATTTCACCCACTTAGCGAACGCACAATCGTCTATATTGTATGAAATGTGCCAAGGTATTTCAGGATTGGAGTAAAATTGACTGTTTGAGAGTTCTAGAAAAAAATCCTCATCTGATGAGAATTGCTAGGTTACTCGGTACGGTTTCACGCATAAATACATTTATATGCATGTGGACCTGTACGCCTACTTGTTGGAGTTGAATGAGTGGCTGTAAAACTATCGCACCCATGATAGGGTATATATGAACTCCGTGTCCCTCTAAACGTTCAGTTATAGAATATATATCTATATATACACTGATATTTGAACACATGTAAAGTTGTAACTAGCAAGATGTCAGGACTCGTCTCCAGCCCAGTGGAAGTAGGCCAAGGGTAACGTTCAACAACGCGGGAGAGGTATACTATAGTGATATATATGGAGAGAACGAATCGTTCCAATTTTCTGAAGCCGTTTATATATTGTAAATACAATGCAACTGTATTCCAAATTTTTCATAAGCATTTCCAAGAATTGCAGGAAGTATGATGAAATTTGGAAACTCAATGGAGTACCAGCTGAGATTTTCGAAATGGAGAAGGTTTATGCGGCGGATCACGGGTCAGGGCCGTGGAGCATAAACCCAGGAATATATTCTTATGTATATGAGAGTGTGTGGACTGTTCAGGGTTAGTTCAGGTTGTCCGTGTGTAAGATCAATTCGATCGAGCAGTGCATGCAGGCCTTGTAACTTTGACAGCTTTGTTAGCATCATCTCCCCCCTCCCTCCACGAATCTATGTACATTTCTATATATGCGTACAGTTGTGTCCGTCACTACTGCATTGTCGTCGACGCTAATTATATCTTTGCATTCCCTTCAATCAATATCTATCCATCCTCAATGGGTGTGAAGAAAAATGCTGAAAGAAACTCGAACTATATTGGCAATGTGGGCACTCATATGTATGTATATACATGGCCGTGCATGGTCTAATTTGAGTTCATTGATCGACTTTCAAAATACAGTTTGGTCGCATATAGTGTTTGCTGAGTGCTGTCGCAAAAAAAAACTATCCCTCCACATAAATGATATACAAATTGAATCATGATAGATACACCACAGTTTTGTAATAATTCCCAAATGAATATATCGTGTTGAGTGAATACAATATATAAATCGACCTTTGGATCGAGACTCTACCCATGCAGTGAACCTTTGGCAGTCGAAAGAGGGGTTGAGCGGGAAAAGATCGAGACGAAAGAAAATCAAGGTTCTACTGTAATTTTCCGGGAAGTAATTGTGTTCATGATGGTCTTCTGTTATTTCTGATCAGAATGATTCCAGGTTGACGTGAAGCGAAGAATAATTCATTATTCTGTCACTTCCAGAGAAGATAACACGTCCGAAGATTTCTATAGAATACACAGTTGATTACAAAATCCGATCTGCGAACAACTGGGAAATGTGACGACGCAATTATTTCTCCAACATATAGTAGACTCTTCCACTTTGTCGAGTAAGCAGGGACATCGAAATGATTGAGGAGTAATGGAACTTCATAATCCTATCAGGAGTGAGGTTAGAAATGGGTATGTTGGTGAGAAAATTCATAAGAATTTGTGCATATACGTATACTGCTTCAAAACGGAATTATTATTGTGTGCCTCCAAAGATCAGCAATGAGACAAACTACTATCTAGTCAAAAAGTCGTGACCCCCTTCCGAAAATGAGTATAATTCATGTAGAAAAAAATACCTCATCTCGTGATACATACAGATGAATGAATTCGGTATTCTTGTAGCCCTATACAAAATTTCAAGTTGATGGAAACTTGTTTGCGGGCAATATGAAGAATAATCGGTTGAAAAACGTAGTTTTACGAGATACAAAAATGGGTTTCATCTTTCGATAGATACAAAGTCGTAACGGAGTGTTGTATCTTCTAGGTGATTTTTTGGTGAGAAACGGAACCTTAATCATCGCAATGATGGAAAAAAGAAATTTTATTCCATAAATCTTCATTAAATTTAATGATAAAGATAAATATCTATCGTTGCATCGAGTGAAGGTACAACTTTGATCAAAATTTTCAATTATAGTGGTTCAAATTTTGAAAAATATCCGCAAAGTATTGGATTCATTAGTCGTGAACCTTCCGATTTGCTGACATTTTCAATTTGCGGAAAGTATTTATAGACCTCAATGAACTCTAGACCCTTTTATCACAAGTACCTCTCTCCAGAATAGTGACGGTGAGTTATTGGGAGTGAACGCATCTACTGTCTGCGAATTTTTGAAGCCTCGTTCTGTAATTAAAATTATAGATATAAACCCATCAATCCCGTATGATGAATTCAGTTCATATACGGGTAATGTTTCCTCGACAAATGTGAAGAAGTAGGGTTGGGGAGGAAAAAGGGGCAGAGTTTGGCCCCCATAGGAGAAATAATCATAATATCATCCATTTTGTCTGCGCTTTTACTTTTTTCTAGATTCTTGCGAAATTACACATGTGATTCATGCCAATAAAATGAAACGTTAGCGTTTTTCAATAAATTAGAATGAAAAGGAGTTAATAATTTGCTGCGATATAACTTCAGAATTTAATTTCATTGTTTTTAACGTTATTAATAAATTATATTGGATGAAAAGTTTGGATGGTCCTCCTATCTCTCTTCATATAAAAAATCTAAAAAGCTAATAATCCGTTCAAATTTGTTAATATATGAGAAATTTGAAGGGGCCCACGCTGCCCTGCTTGCCCCTACAATGTTTCGCCAGATTTTTTATTTCAAATTTTTCTCATCAATCAACAACGAAAATCTTGAAATATATCACGTTATGAGGTTGCAATACGCGATTGAACAGAGTTTCAGAGTGTTACGCACCGAAATGATTTTTGTGTACTTTCCAACACTTGAAGACCCAAGAACATATACTAATATTTATATCTTTTCTGTGCGATCTACTCTTTATTAACCTGAAGCCCAATGGGATTGTGGAGTTTCATTACCCCCGGAGTAATTTTATGGCCCTGAATATTCGAAGCGAACCGAAATGCTACCAATTCCAGAATGATAGATCTTTTGGTTTATTATACCAGCACATGAAAAAAAAAGTGGTCAGTACTTTTGACCAAACCAACTTATTTGCATGTATTTTGATGCCCTGAATTAAAATTCGAAATCCGTTCTGCTCCATCAGGCTTGAGTTTTGAGTAAACTGTGAAATACACTGAAAATCGCGAAAAATTATTGTGTTAAAGTGGTTTGGTCTAATGTCGGGAGATTTCTAACTAATTTTGAAGCTCGTGATACAAATCTAGTGCCTCTGTTTTCCACCCGAGTTCGAAATTTTAAGTTGTCTGTAAAAAAAAACCCGAAAATGGCTGAAAAGTTGAACGGAACTTGTTATCAAACTGTTTTCTGCTTGTATTGCACTCTTTGATCTTCGAAAGATCTATGCAGCAGATTTCTTTTTCGTTTTCTGGTTTCATTTGTCTCTCTCTTCAACATCCAGCGAAAATCCGCCATCATATTGACATTCTACCCTCCCTGATATCGAGCTTCCATGTCACTGATGTCTTGATAAAATCTTTCACCTTGTTCTTCATTATAGTCTCCAAGGTTTTGAAGAAAATAGTCAAGATGAGAGTGTAAGGAATGCAATTTGAAATTCATCAAGCAGCCTAAACTTCGAAATTTACTAGTAGTTCCCAAACTAAATTGTGGTAACTCTCACTTCTCTTATTCTCCAGAACGTTCCGACAAACAAATTTGAAACTTTTTCAAGCTGCTTTTCCAGAATCATTCATAATGTCAACAAAATTTTCGTCTTTAAAGAAGCTCCGAATTTGTGGTCAATCGAAAATTCTTTCTCCAAAATTAGCGTCACTCATTGCTGGAAACTCTCTTCCCAAATATCGAAAACAAGTGCCGTCCTTATCAAGAGTTTTGACATGCTGCTTTATGAGACCAAGCTTAACCCTTTCGCTACGAGCGGTGATTATAGTCACCCAACAGTTGTGTGTAGAATGGACACATTTACGACGCGGCGACTCACTCAGCGAGAGGAGCGCACCGGAGAATGCGTCCGTAGCGAGAGGGTTGACCCATTAATAGCCAAGCCGAATCTAGGCTAGATAGGCGCAAACTAACTATTGGAAAAAATGTTAAATACATTGTCTTCATAATTTCTCTCGTAGAACCGAATGGCGGTATTTGTTTTTCAAAAAGATGAAATTTTTGTCAATTTGGTTGAACAACTTTTCATAAACAATTTGAATCGGTACAAAAAAAACACAGGCACATAATTTTTGAGCTATACCACAGACCCGATAGTTAGTTTGAGCCTATCTAGTCTAGATTTGGCTTGGGTATTAATGAGTTAATATACAAAGGTGGGAGTAGATAATGAAGAGGTGGATCAATCAGTGGTGTTCGTACGTTTTTAGAACCTGGAACCAAATTTATTCTAGCTGGCCATATTTTTCTAACATAGTGCTGTTTTCTGTCGCGACTATCCCATAAATATAAGAAGCAGGGATACTTCGTGAACTCTGTCGGGCTGAAAGTGATGCTGCTATTTTGAGATCACCACAAACTTTCCATTATTCATGTTCTGAATATTCTATCTTATTCAATAATATCTGCTAATTTTCGCAAGTCTCTTCTAATTTCGTCGAATGAGCTAATGGGATAGATGCATGTGTATTTCCATTGTGTAAAAGAACAGCTTCAAGGTTCCTTTTTGACAAATTAATAAAAAGTCTCCATTCATTGGTTCATAGATGTTGGGTTTTAATTTATCCACTAAGCTATTCACATCCGAACAGTATACCATAATTTTTTCCTCATCGATTGTGAAAAATTGCCGAAACTCTTCCTCTCTGTTGCGATGAAAGTAAGCTGTCGTTTTTTGAGCCAACAGATTTTTTCTTTTTCATACAGCTGCTAATACAGTAGATACTCGGCCCCACCCTTGAGTAAACCTAATTCTCGTACGAGGTCATTAAGTTCTCCATGGTCGAAGAGTTCAGTAACTTTCCTTTCACCATCCGGCAAGTAAATGACAAACTCCAAATTTTAACTCGAGTGGACAACAGAGGCATTTGTATTTTATTACGGGCTTCAAAATTAATCAGAAATCCACCCACATTCGTCCAAAACACTGTAACACCATTATTTTTTGCCATTTTCAGCGATTTTCAGTGTTTTTCGCCGTTTACTCAAAACTCAAGCCTGACGGAGCAAAACAGACTTCGAATTTGAATTCAGGGTATCAACATACATATAAAAAAGTTAGTCTGGTTAAAAGTACTGATCACTTTTTTTTTGTGTACTCATGTTATTGTTAGTTCGTCCACTGATTAAGTTTCATTATGAATGTCAACCACGAACTAAAACGTTATTTTTTCCGATCACCATTTATTGAGTAAAATTGGAGAATGGAAATTGCAATGACGATTCAGTACAATTAGGTAAGTAAGAGATAAAGTACCACAGGAAGAACATTACGAACCATGCGCAGACAGCATACGGTGTTTCCGACTCTTCGAAATGTTTTATAGAACGAAATAAATTCTTCATCTCCCACAAAAGTCTTGTTTCAATCCTTGTAGGAGACAGCCATACGTCGCGCAGTTTTTGCCCCAACAGTTTTACAGTGTGTATATCAGATTAAATCTTCCACTGAAAGTGTTCAACCCTCTGAGGCCGAGGTTGGACAAACTGAGCCTCGCGGCACCGGAGTAGAGATAACGAATAACGTGCGCTTACTGTCCCCACTACCTAGATTTACACAACACGTTCTCCGTCAGTACCGTATATTAGCCATTAAATGGGTTTTTCTGGTGCCCTGTTCAAAAACATTTGACATCTAAATTCTGTATTCTATTTATTTATCTATTGTGAAATGATTAGTCACAAAAGCTGTACGCAATGGAACCTAAAGATTCAAATCAACTGAGAAAAAAAATTACGTCGAGTAGAGTATCAAAGAAACCGATAAAGAGAAAAATAGTAAACGGAAAGAAGATTATACCCGCTAAAGAAGTTCATACTGAAATACAAAACTATGATGAATATCACAGTGATAGTTTGAATTGCTCAGTTATGGATGATGATGATGATATAAGTACTGAAATTGATGATCTTGAAGGTCAATAAAAAAAGTATCGATGACATTACTTATACAAAATAGAGAAATAATGTTACATACAAGAATTGAAACAAAGACAAAACTATCGAATTGTCGTTTATTTCTTATCTATAAATTATCTTTGACAATATAAAAATACAACTCGTCATTATTCTGCAACAAATATTGAATTATTTTGTTTTCAATTCGATGAACCTATAACTTTTTCCTAATATTTTGTTGGAAATATATATATCAGTTTGAGTTTATTGTTACTCTTAACAGCAGATTAAGTTCTATTTTGTCTTGATGGTTAAGAATATCGAATCAAATAATGATCTAAGGGAAATCGTTTGTAATTGATAATGGGTATGGACGTACTGTTGATAAATGGTGTGAAGATATACGGAAAACAGAAGTAAGAAGATTTTCTGCGTTCGTTACGCCTCTTCATATAATACCCGAAGGATCTGCCGAGAAAGAATATTTAAAATTGTTTCTCGATGATGATTTCTATGAAATTATGGCTCAACAAACTAATTTGTACGCACGAGAAGTGCATGATGCTGGTTGTCCTAATAACCCTTGGAAGCCCGTAACATCTATTGAGATGAAAACTTTTCTAGGCATTCTTATTCACATGGGCATTGTTCAGTTTTCTACAATTAACGATGTACTTTCAGAGGTATTTTGTACAGTGCCTTTAGTTACGAAAGCAATGACGCGATAGATTCAAATTGATTGGCCGATATCTTCACTTCAATGATAACTTCAAAATACCAAAGCTTGGTTCGAAAAATTATGATAGACTTTACAAAATTCGACCTGTATTGGAAGTTATTGGTAAATTCAAATATCTATATCGACCTGCTCGCGACATCTCAGTAGATGAAGCTATGATTACATACAAAGACCATTTTTCTGCGAAACAATACATGAAAGATAAGCCAACACCTTGGGGTTTGAAGTTCTGGGTTATAGTTGAAGCCTCTACTGGCTACACTTTGGATGCAAAACCATATCTTGGGAAAAAAGAAAACACTGATGAGGATTTATTATTAGGAGAACAGGTTGTTTTAACTTTATCTGATTTTTTTGGTCAGAAAAATCATCATCTATACTGTGATAAGTTTGTTACTTCAATAAGATTATTTAAGAAATTGAAAGAAAACCAAATTTACGGCTGTGGCACCATAAGACAGAATAGAAAAGATACCTGTGCAATTCATAAATCCAAAGAACCTGAAATTGAAGAGAGGTCATTTCCTACAAAATCAAATGGGAGATATTACTGCGACTGTATGGCAGGATAATCGTCCAGTGACAGTTTTGTTTACAAATTGTGAACCTGCAGACATAGAAATATTGAAAAAATACTCAAGAGAGGACAAAAAATACATTGACATTCCTTGTCCTTCACCTATAGTCCATTATAATAAATTCATGGGTGGAGTAGATCTTTCAGATCAGACAAGAACTTATTATAGTACATCTTGTCAGTCAAAAAAATGGTGGAAATATTATTTCTATTTTGTCGTATTTTCCCGTCCATGTCTATTTCGATCAATAGACATGGACGGGGACTTTTATGGAGAGGAGCGTTTGGATATGTTGCGTGAATACAAGCATAAATGTGTAATGTGTGTTTAAAATGGGTCCTAATGAACCCGTATATTGAAATCAATGCGTAATACAATACAAATGGCTTACCGACTTGCTTACGTTGGTGGCGTAATTACTCATTTTCTTCTCCCCATCACTACTGTCGTTTCACAATGGTTATTTCTACTCGTTGTACTACTAATACTCTACTGTTATTACTCCAATTATTCACTTTATCAATTCAACTGTTACTTGATCAACTATCTAACTTTTCTGTAATTCGACTGTTACTGTCTTGATTGACGTGACTTCTTCCTTTTGGGTGTACTATCAGAGAGAGTTATGACATTTTGTCATCCTGTTTTATACCTGGAATCGTAGGCGTTCCACGGTATCGGCGTAGGAAAAGTCCATGATAAGGATTATCCAGTCCTGTTCTTGGCCTTCCCCCGCCCTTACATCGGGCCCCAATGTTTCAGAGTTACTCCCACTCTTCCACATTAAGTCCACTTATCTGATACGAAACAGGGGTGGAGTTTCTTCAGAATATTCTAGTTGCAAGATTCCTCCCTTCTTAATCATACACAAGAGTATGATGCAACCTTTGGTGATAAAAGAAAA
>JABMBR010006040.1:0-11853 GCA_018881525.1 Meteorus sp. PSUC_FEM 10030008
TATATATATATGTGTGTTGTTAGCACGTGGATGAGGAGAAAGGAGAGCGGGTGGACGAGAACACCAGAGCAATAACAACCGTGTTATTGCTGCGTCTCGCTTTACAACGATGCGGATTTTAGCCAAACTTGGTGCTGTTGAAACCCGGGTTAACTTTCACATGAGGGTGTTACGTGCGCCATTACACTTTTCAACACGAGTTTGTTGTATACGTACTCTTATATACCTACGCGTTCATATGTACATGATATGTGACCGCAACATACATGTATGTATGGATATACATAAAACACTACGCATTTTCAGACAGTTTTACTTCCATTTGGTGTCAAAAACGCACATAAAGCAATAAATAAATAATGGAAATACATTTTTTACCCACCGAATTTTTTTCCATGTTCTCATTTTATATTATTTCGTCTTCTCTTCTCTTTTTTTATGCATCGGTGCAGTTTATAATCCATGTTTGTGGATAACCGAGATGATATTGATAAAGGGGTTATCAAAGGGATTGTGGAATATCAAATTTGTAGTAAAATATTTTTTTGAATAGATTTTTCGCTCATGTTGTGAAATATATGATGTACATGTTTTATAATTGGAAGGCAAATGAGACTTGTGTATTACAAACTTTTTTATGAAGAAAATGTTTATTTTTATGTATAATTATTATAATTAATTATCACAACATGTTACGTTTTATGAACCTCCCCTTTACAACACAATTAAAATCAAATTGTAATATAACGCGCTAGAAATTTCAGATGTACTCAGATGAAGTTTATTCGTCGTGTTTATTTATGCAGTTGAGGATACCTCATTTAATCGAGGGCTCTGTGAAAAATTCACTCCAACCTCAACACACTTTTCTTGAGCAATACTTCAACATAACAATTGTCTAATTATTCAATCAAATATTCATTCAGACACTTGTTAAATTGCATGTAAATGCCACATATCCTCTTCACCCTCATCTGTGCCGCATCACCTTCATTACAAAACACTCTGAAAAAAATGAAAAAAAAAAAAAAAAACCCACGAACATTTCGTATCGCTGCATTTCTTATACTCAATCCAAACATACAAATCAAATAAAATATTTTCCAACAATGTAAAATCACTATACACCCATTGCATTGTTTTGTAAACTTTTGATTTTCATCAGTTCACTCTTTATTAATAAACTTTTGAAATACTCACGCGTTATATATATTGTTGGAAATTGTGGGCGCGTTGAAAGTTGTTACAAAAGGAAGGTGAATATGAAGACGGAAATATGAATTCACATGCGCATACGTTTGATATCAACATAATAAAATCCAGGAACTTTGTAACTATACAATATTGCTTTTAACTATATATTTATATCATATATTAAACATGTATGTGAAAATTTACGCGTGGCGTCTTGCGAATTCATGTATGTAACGAGATATACACTGTGCTCGTGGGTGCACGGAATGAAGTATATGAGAAGGCAATGGCACACACGCATACACATAAATATATAACTATAGACAGTGTATGTTGCTGTGAAAAGACATAAAGAGACAGACGTACCGTACGCCTTTATACTACGCGCTAAGTATAAATGTTTCATAGAACCTATAGACAAAATATACACACATAATAAATACATCTGTGTATATCTGTATATATGATATGTAATAAGCTTCAGGAACTCATAGAAAACCCATATAAAATAAACCCACGACCACTTTCCGTCTCGTTATTACACGATACACGTTTGTATTTATTTTATTTACCATGAGTTTATTTCTTTTGTTTATTTTCCACGCGGTTTTTCGTTGTGGATATATTTTTTTTTCTCCCCCTTTATTTCAAAGGTTTTATTTTTTGTTTATTCTTGTTTCTCAATTACTAGCGCTATCCTCACTATGACGAGGTGTGTTTATGTGTATGGTGGAATAGTGCGTGTGCCAATGGAATTTACTTTTAAATCGAAAGCGTATGGAATTCCACCCGCAGAATTGTGCGCGCAGTAGTGGGTATAGTAAACGCGATATAAACCGGTTTTGTGTGTATGTGTACGTAACGTGATGTTACATGTGCGATGAGTGTGTGCGTATGCTGATGGCAGGGGTCGTCGTCGAGTATTACCTATATAGATACAGTAGTTACACGATTAATCGTACAAAGGTGACGTGTGCGTGCAATCAATTAATTTATTTTTAGTATTGGAAATAGAATGTGGTAGAAGTGGATTTGTAATATATTGTGAGTGGCTGTTTCACATTGAATTCAAATTATTTCAAGTAGCTGCTGTTCATGTCTATTGATCAATGATTAAATTTTTATTCGATTGATGTTCACTTTAGTCATTGGAATTTTTAATTGAATCAAAGTTGTGGATCAAAATGAATTTTTGAAGGGAAATTCATTGAAACTTCCCTGGTGATGCAATTCCATCATTCCAATTTAGTAAATTGAAAATCTTTCACGTGGATTTGATCTAAATGTTGCATTTGAGGTCGAACAGCGCGAAGAATGTGAATATCGAAAAGGGATTCACAAACAAATTAATTCATTTCATGATTTTGTGATGGCGGCAACGATGAATGAACATTATCAAAAATTTTATTCATTACGTTGAGAGCTTTACATAAAATTGCTAAGCGCATTCTTATAAAATGTACATATATTGATGTGTAAAAATAAATGACGAGGGAATTGAAAATAAAAAAGGTGGACGAAGTGGTTGAAAGGTATATCGAAGGGATTTTACGAGTGAAATGGCATGGCAGACTTTGGTCGTCTGCCATGGTCAAAATGTGGGAATTGAATGATAAAAGAAGAGATGAGAGGTAGCAAAGTGGTCTATAACGTCTATTTCCACACAGGCTCTTTCATCTGTTCCTACCCCGCTGGGACACGTTTTCTTGAAAATGTCATTCGATTCGTTGAATTCATTCTATATCCCACACATACAGCTATACCAATAATACATATATACTTATATGTATATAATATCCTTCAATTGTCCTTTTATATACCCCCGAGGCGAGAGATAGCCCAATGTGATGTGCAAGAGTACGCCAGTCTGATTCATATCCGCTGAAAAGAAAAAAAAAAGGAAGAAACTGCAATTACAAAATGAAAAAACAAAAATACAAATAAAATATACGAATAAACCAACAGAAAAAAAATGAACAAATGAAAAAAACAATAATTTTTTCTCCCAACCTTTTTCTACAGTCCCTTCTTCATTTCTCTTTTTTTTTCCACTCCTTTTTTTTTGCATCAGTGCGCACATCACGTACTATTTATGAAATTATTTTCCGCCACCGTCGTATCGCAAGCTCAAACTATATATATATATATATATAAACGAACACGAGGGCATTTTAATTAGCGCGTCACACTCTACTATTATTTTTCACATCAATCATCTCCATATAACATATCTATATACATCCAATATATTTCACTTATATATTTTCATTTTTATTATTATCAATTTTTTTTCTCGCTTCTACTCTTATTATTCTATTCCATATCCCATATATAGTCGCAAATCCACCCGGATTTTCGTGCACACATACTCACTCGCAACTGATATACCTGCGCCAACTTTTTCCACATTTTCTTTCTTCACGCCCCCCTTGCCACAAACTTAATTTAATTTTTTTCTTTCACTCTTCCCCTTTTCGTGCTTAAAACGTATCGAAATAAATATATAAATGCATGTGTATGTGTGTGTATAATAAGTAGATATACATACGCATATGTATGTATTGCAAACATGAGACTGATTTACGAACCAACGCGCAGTAAACTCACCGCCATATACACATGAGAAAGTGACTAAGTACATATATACGAACTTCTCAAAAGGTTATAACAGGGCTTTCACCCCTTTCTCTCTCCCTGCCAACTATACATGTATACCCACATGTATTCACGCTTTGGATCTACATCCCATATACATACACGTGCGCAACAAAGTCTCAGGCGTGTTATATTGAAACGGAAGCCTCGGGATTTTCGGGGCACAGGTACATGTTGAAGAACGACAAAAAGGAAACCGGAGTAGAGAGCGAAACTGCATGAGATTGAAAGCAAGTTAAAGTGAGTGAGCACGAGTTTTGTAGATGGGAATTGAAAATGAACGACAGAGAAGTCGTTTCAGGCGTCTCGACATATTTTAGAGGTGCATGAGCGACAAAGGGTTGCGGAAGAAGGGCGACGAGTGTGCGGGTGGCCTTTGCGCTGCTGCTAGCTCTCGTCTTTTACCCCACGTGTGTGATGAAACACACTATACACTTGTATATATACCACACAGTGTAATATATATATTCAATAGTGGATGAGAGAGTGCACCCGTCGACGTGGTAAGAGAAACGTGAAACAGAGACCTGCAATGGGGCTGGGCCCACGTCAGCTAATATATTACAAGGGCGAATGGCACGAAAGGCATTATAACGTACGAGCTACAGTCCAGACGCTTCACAACTTTGTATCTATATGTATATATGTATATATATGTATATATTCTCAAATATGTGTATAAGTGTGCTCCCTCAACTCACTTCGGTCGGTCAATGTCTTCAAGCTCCGTGTTGAATTTTAAACCACCCACCAGACACACCGGATATCGTTTCCTGTACAAATCGCTATGGTGATTTAACTTCTGTCATATATATGCAGTTGTATATATGTGGGTTCGAGTTAGTCTTGATTCACTTTAAATTGCAAACTGATGTATAAATAATTCGGTATGGTGTAGCTTGTCTTTCAGGTTGACCTTATTCAAACATCCACAGCAATGAGAATTTTTTCTTGTCGTGATGTATAAAAGCAAAGGGGATATTTCTGAGGATTTTTTTTTCTCTATTTTTCTTTTATTGTAAATGTGAATGTTTTATAAATGAGATGAATTTGCGTTTGGGGTTGGAGTTGGGATTTCGAGACGGTTTGAGTATGATGATGGTGGATATTTAGTATTTTTGATAACGAGTTTGGTAGTGTAAGACACTTGTGTTCATCTGGTTGTTGAGTTATTCGTTGGTGTTATGAATATAATAATTTTCAATATTAAAATATCATGGTAATAAAATTCATGTACCTCTTGATTCATTTTAAATTGTTAACTGATGTATTTATGATTGGTTTTACAAAGCATGAAAAAGGAGATAATTTTATATTTATTCACAGAGTATAATTGAATTTTTCATTTTTCGTTAGTTTCATTTGTTGCACCATTTTTTACGTGAAAATCCAACAAAAGGTAAATCAGATAAAATGGTATCTGGAACAATAATCGAATAATCTTTAATCGAAATCATATACAGATATATATTGGGCGTGTCGTCAAATCAAATCGACTATTGACATGGCTAGTAACGTTTGCTGATCACTCGCTCACATTTATTCTATCTCTTTCTTCATTCTGGTACAATTACTCGCTCGCACAAATCGATATAACCCGTTTTATATAGTACATGTACGAATGAGTCGATGTCTATACTGCGTTGTCATTCTCACTATTTCTCTCCTTTTCACATCTCCCCGTTTTGGTTCTATGTTTTAGCTCGTTGCACACTCTGTTCATATAAATGTGAAAATGTGTGTGTTAGACGCGCTCGCGCGAGTGGTCCTTGTCGAATTTTCACGTGTCGCCGGCGGCCAAACGCCAAAGCGCAATTCTATACCTATCCAACGTTGTCACTCGTCAGTATAATTCACGATCTCTTCCTCTCTATTTCTACCCTGTCTCTTATATACACTCGTTCGTTCACATTTCTACTTCAATCTTTGTCATGAAATATCCCAAAGTTACACTCACTCAACCTACCATTCCGCACTTAATTCTATTTCTCATACTCTACTTTGTTCCATCGAAACATGTCGAAAAACATTAAATGAGAGAGGTGACATACACAAAGAGATTCGTTTGTCACTGACTAACGAATCAGCAGAGATCTTGTTTCATTTTATTCATTGGGGAATGGATTTGTTTGATAATTTATCTGGCAATCGTTAATGACGATTTGTAATTATTAATTTCTTCGAGAGAAATTTTGACGTGTCTGCCCATTCGTCAGCGTTGGAAAAAAATATTTTATCAAATATTTAAATGCTCATGAACATCATCCAATATGCAATAACAACGTGAGCTGTTAATGAAAATTTCTTCAATCAGATATCAACCAATTTTTCCAGTATTGAATAAACTTTTACCTGACTTCAGTAATGATTCAGATGATTCGTTATCACCCCTCTACCAATTTTGCATCAACTAAATTCGACTATGAATTCCTTATTATTATTGAAACTTTCTGCATCTTCATTCATCATATTTTATCGTTCTCTCGTGTTAAAATCAACATCACTAAAGATATATTCAAACTTCCTGTTGTGCAGTGAGAGCAAAATTTACAATGATATATAATCACAGGGGTTGTGAGAATGAAGCGAAGAAAAAAGGTGGGAAGAAAAAAGAACTAAAAATTGAAGCGAGATTGAGAGAGACGGAATATTATAAAACTCTTGGACAAAGCGTTCGTTGGGCATATAAGAAGTAATCGACAATTTCGTTCGCCTGGTGCTACTACTGGGTGAGATGAACGGACAAAAGTCTCGTTGGCTCTCTATTCCTCCAGGGAACTAAAGGAAAGAAGGTGTGGGAGA
Source organism: Meteorus sp. PSUC_FEM 10030008 (assembly GCA_018881525.1). Lineage (NCBI taxonomy): Eukaryota > Metazoa > Arthropoda > Insecta > Hymenoptera > Braconidae > Meteorus > Meteorus sp. PSUC_FEM 10030008. Next base: position 6,652 of record JABMBR010006040.1, read on the forward strand.
GTGAAAGAGAGGTGGAGAAAAAGAGGTTTGTCGACTGCTCAGATTTGTCTCTCTACTCACCCTGTCTCTCTCTATATTTCAACAGACAAATTACTCAACGAGACTTGCATTCTCGACATTTTTCCCCCTTCCTTTTCGTTTTTATTATACGAATATAACAAGGAAATAATAAATAAAGAGTCAATGCAGAAGTCATTCATATACATTTTCATTTTGTATTTATAACAGGTAATAAGAATGAATTGTAATGGTTGAAGGGACACTTTTTTTTTCTATGTTATTCTCTCTTTCAACATTCTTTTATTATTACTATTTTTTTCTTTCTCTTCCCTTTTGGTGCATTAAATATGATTCAGATTGATGGACGTTGTGAGGAAGTAGTGGGATGTAAGGGAATGGCGCTTGAGTGTAGATATTTTACGCGACGAAAACATCAGGAAGGAAAGGCGGACACGTTGGTAACGTGCAGAAAATATAAGGGGAGTGAAGAGAAGAAAAATAGAGAAAGGGAGAAGGAAATAGGTGAAGAATAAGGACAGTTGGGGATGGTGTGGCGCACGACAAATTGGTCGTGGAATTTCTTCTCGTTGGAAAGTCTTTCGTGCGACGTTCGCTCTCGCATCTTCACATCGATCTTCACTCGGGTCACGAAGTGGCTATGCAAAATATATGAGGATGAAGCAGTATGTATTAGAGGGGTAAAGATGGTATGAGACGTAGGGACGATGGAGTGAAAAGTGTATAGTATAAAAAATGAGTTCGATAAAAGTGCCATCGCTTCATTCGATCGTTGCTTGATGGCTTATGAGTATGAAAAAAAGAAAAGAAACAAGAAAAATACACACAACGATCTATGTTCACGTGAATAATTAATCGGACGACTTTAACATGTAAATACCATAATTAATAATCAATATCGAGTCTTATTTTTTTAATATTCTTATTTTTTGATGAATAAAATTACAAACTAAAGACAAATGATTTCATAAATCAAATACTCTTGGAATAATATCAATGATATTATTTTTACTAAAGTTACTTTTCCAAACTCCGTTCGTACTTTTTCTCCAGTGCAGTACCACAGGGATCGTCGAACACACTCACACACATGTAATAAAAAAGTAACGATAAATTATATAGAAGATTCAATGTAATGAAAACTCTTTTAAGTAGATTCAATTCTTTCTATAAGGGTCAATACATTTTTTTCCATTTTACTCCTTTCGTATTTTTATCTCTAACTGCGATTTCGTTAAACGAATTTTATTGAGAAAACTCTGCATGAAAGTTAAGTATATATGTATTGAAGTTGGTGAAGATCGAGAGTTAAGCGAAGTCGTTTAGAAGTGGAGACCGAGAGTGCCATCACAAATTTCATTCCATCGTGTCATTGGAAACTCTCACACGACGTCGTGCGAGAACTCGATCCTTTTATATCTACCTTCCATTTCTTACTATTCCTCTGGATTATAGTCCATCACTCTTTTAGACACATACAAATTATATGATATATATGTATATGTGTGTGTTTGAATGTTGTTGCAGAACGACGTTCCAACATTTTCTCAGTTGTGCCCCTAGAGTGTGACATGATTCAAAATTTCTCTCATGAGGAAAGTATTGACGAGCACAAAGAACATTATACGTCGCGACTTGACTGAAATTAGTTTAGAAATTTCCAAGCGTCTTCTTGTCGTCATCATTCCAAGAAATACATACATAATATATGTATATACATACATATGTACTCAAATACTTTTGCATTCGTACGTTGCAGTGCTTTCTCTGTCGTTGTCGCATTCATAGTCGTACAGTTGTACTTGTACCAACGTCTGCAATAATAGCACGTCTACCTCGACTTGATTCTCGTGAAACAACGATCTCTCATATATATAATATAATAATAGGTATGCTCCAACTTTGTTTCAATTTAGTTTGCTATTTGTAGCTGGTGTCGTTGAGAAACTCAACAAAATGTTCTTGCACTCGGGTATGTCGCCAACTGAGTAATTGGAGTTATTATTTCATTGTATTTCTTCTTTTTTTTTTTGAATATGGAATTTGATTTTTGCCTGACAAAATGATTTTGTTCTTATCATTTTAGCTCACTGTAGTAACTTTTTATGACGTCAACAGCTGTCACACATGGTGGTTGAAAAAATTAATGCAGCACCGAAATTAAACATTTGAATAATGTTAGATCTGTTTTTCGTCTTTTTTCCTCATAGAATTTTCATGAATTTGAATTCTATTTTGAATAAAAATACAATTCATAAAAATATGACATAAATTTATTTTTCTATGCACGAATGACATCGAGTTTGATGAGAAAATATTTAATTAGATTGTTATTTTATTTTTGTTGATTTATATTCATTTTGTTATTAGGAATTATAATGGAGATGTTTTCTACAATGCTCAGCGTTGAAGTATTATCGTGATATTCTTGTGACATATACTGACTCATTGTAGGTGCTTTTATGTATACATATTTACAATGGAGTGAGTAAGAATGTATATAGTTACCTCGTTAACACATTTTCGTGGTCGTGTTAGCGAACATTTCAAGGGTAAGTTGAACTCTGCTAACGAGCGAGTCAATTCGCGCCAATATTGAAGGGCGTCTTTGTGCACTTGATGACGAATCGAGATACGATATGGATTTTCAATCTATCTCGCTCTTGCACAAGTATATGGATATGTATATATATATTACTACGTTCAAGTTCTGTGAAACGACGCGATTTAGTTCACTTCGCTTTACGGTAATTTGCGCAATAATTGTACCTGAATGTTCGTAAATGCTCCGACAACCTTTGCTGCTGAAATTCAAGTGGACGTAGGTATATGTATAATAGTAAAATGATTGAATTAGTGAGCAAGACAATGATAGATGGAAACCACTAGATAAACCGTGAAATTCACTCAATACCACTTCAACAAGTCAATTAAACGAATTTCAAATTCGAAATTATTTTCTCTTTCATTTTTTTTATCAGTTTTGAAATTTTTGCTGGGTTATGATTCTGTTGACGAAGTTTTTGTATTGAATGGAGTATTTTTATCAATCTACGAGTGAGAGAATGTAAAACTTTTTTCCGTATCTGAGAAGGGTACGTTGAAGAATGTGGGATGTATATAAAGAATAAAAATATGGCAAAGAAAACGGGATGATGTATTTTGTTGTACATGTTAATTTATTCATGGCGATTGAGATAACGATTTATTCCATCCATCTTGTTTCTAGGATAACAAAATATTAGAAAAAAAAAATCTCTAGAACAATAAAATCCTTGATTGCCATTTATGTTGCAGTCTGTTTTATTTTTTTTTCTCTGCCCAACATATTTTTTCGTTGACGAAAAAAGTTGGCGTTATCAACATTGTGAAAGTGTGCACGAAATATATTTTTTTTCATTCCCGTCTGACGAGATTTATGTAAAAGAGTATGATGGGTCTATTCGTGTGAACTCGGGACTGGACAATGTCCCGGGTTGAATTGTTGATATAATTTTTTTTTTATTCCGTTCTGCATTTTTTACTTCACCACTCTTGTCCTCTCTCAATGTTCACCATACGCTGCGCTAATAATTGTACACGTGTAATGTTAAAAATGTCTGGTGATAATTTGGCGTGGGTGTGTCCTATCATAGGATGAAACTGAACAGTGTGTTAAATTGTTGTGAACAAATGCGTTCTAAAACAGAAAAAGATAAAAAGAAAAAAGGGCGCACGTGTGAGCACAGACTCGTAAATCTTTCGAGCACAATCGATAGCACAGCTGCACTACGTCTTTGCGTCTTTCTTTAACCCCTCATTCGCTTGACTATTTCGCCTCTAAGACATAACCACTGTATCCCTCCCTAGAGCCAACATTCTCTCACACCAACCCCTGTACACTCAATATCCACCCGCGCCGTCTGTTACATTATATACAACTACATATTTTACATTTGCACTCGAAAATGTGCCGGTGCACAGTACTTATTCCAATCTCTCGAGTTTCACCTTCCAACTTACTTATTCCGCCGACGTTGCGTCGAGGGTGCGACACGCATGACACTTGATGCGTTAAAAGGTAATCGATTATAAAAAATGGAAGTGAAGCGTGAGAGATTGGAATAAAGGGTGCAGAGGTGAAGAAGAGACGATGTATGACATAAATGAAGAGAACATTTTGCAATGTGTATCTTGCTGCAGGGCACGAGATGAGGGGAGCTATTGTTTCTATTACCGGCCGCCCTGTATCGTAACTAATGAATTGCATTATTGGAAATCCGGAATATAAATAAGGTTACGCCATTAACGATGGCCGACGAGCGCAGTAATTGCCGGTATTATACACCGACGTCGCGGCGCCTTTCTGTTATGAACTTTAAATTTATTCTGCACAACGTACTTACAATGTATATGCATGTGTTGTTGTTTATTAGATCTCTGAACGCCTTTCTTCAACGTTCTATCGAATATTTTTTATATTTTTATTTCTCATTAATTTTCAGTGATATTCACATTTATATATCAATTCGTTCGCGCATTTTTTTTTTTATAAATTAACATGTGAGCGCGTGATTGATTCAACTCTGAACGAATAATTTATTCATGTTATTTCTCGCAACAAATCATTTGTCTATTATATGTTTATAAATAATTATGAATAATGTTATGATAGAGTAACTGAGGTATTTCTATCATGTGCATATGAATTTTTTTCGCTTATTATCATTCATGTACGTTTTTTGCACATGGTGAATTTGCGTGTGATGTTGAAAATGTTTGAGAGAAAATAATTCTCCGTTTTTCTCTTCATTCGATTTTATTTAAAAATTCCTCTTTTCATCGCATTCACTTTCTTATTTATTTTTTTGTTTTCCTCATCTCCTTCTTTTTTTCCTCTCATTTTTCCTTTATTTCTTGTTCTTTAAGCGCTATAAGTGGATTAGACGGTAGAATTCGAATAGCAGCAATTGGCGTCGTTTCTCTTTTGCCATCATCGCGCTGTTCTATACCAAAGTGGAAAGATTGAGAGAGATGGTAAGAGAGAGCGCCTCGAACTCCCGAGGCCCTGAGGTGAAATTAATTGGCCTACGAGAAAATTGCGGATGGGAGGTAGAGGGAGGGAAGCAGGAGAGTAAGGTTAAGAGGAAGAGAGTGAAGTAAGAGCTTGCCGTTCATCCCCTCAACATATATATATATATATAT